>CAUYON010132824.1:0-29384 GCA_963573935.1 Arctocebus calabarensis
TATTTTTTATTTTTTATTTTTTTTTGAGACACAGCCTCAAGCTATCACCCTGGATAGAGTAATGTGGCATCACAGCTCATAGCAACCTCCAATTCCTGGGCTCAAGCGAGTCTCCTGCCTCTGCCTCCCAAGTAGCTGGGACCACAGGCACCAACCACAACGCCCGGCCATTTTTTGGTTGCAGCCGTCATTGTTGTCTGGCGGGTCCAGGCTGGATTCGAACCCGCCACCTCAGGTGTACGTGGCTTGGGCCTTAGCCCGTTGAGCCACAGGCGCCGAGCCAGAAAATTTTAAATTACGGATGTGACTCACTCTATATTTCTATTAGCACAACACTGGGCTAGATTAGTGGAGGAAGAAACTAAGTTTTTTTCTTTATTTTTTTGAGATAGATCCTCAAGCTGTTGCCCTGGGTAGAGTGCCGTAGCATCACAGCTCACAGCAACCTCCAGCTCCTGGGCTCAAGTGATTCTCCTGCCTCCGCCTCCCAAGTAGCTGGGACTACAAGGTGCCTGCCACAATGCCTGGCTATTTTTTTGGTTGCAGCTGTCATTGTTGTTTGGTGGGCCCAGGCTGGATTCGAACCTGCCGGCTCAGGTGTATGTAGCTGGCACCTTAGCCAATTCAGCCACAGGTGCCATTAACTAAGGTTTTTTTTTTTTTTTTTTGTAGAGGCAGAGTCTCACTTCATCACTCTAGGTAGAGTGCCATGGCCTCACACAGATCACGGCAACCTCCGGCTCCTGGGCTTAGGCAATTCTTTTGCCTCAGCCTCCCAAGTAGCTGGGACTACAGATGCCCGCTACAATGCCCGGCTATTTTATTGTTGTTCTTGCAGTTTAGCCAGGGCCAGGTTTGAACCCACCACCCTCGGTATATGGGGCGGTGCCCTACTCACTGAGTCACAGAAACTAAGTTTTTTTTTGGGGGGGGGGAGACAGAGCCTCAAGCTGTCACCCTAGAGAGAGTGCTGTGGCATCACAGCTCACAGCAATCTCCAATTCCTGGGCTCAAGCGAGTCTCCTGCCTCTGCCTGTTGGCCCAGCCATTTTTTTTTTTTGGTTGCAGCCATCATTGTTGTTTGGCGGACCTGGGCTTGATTCGAACCCGCCAGCTCAGGTGTATGTGGCTGGCGCCTTAGCCCGTGGAGCCACAGGTGCTGAGCCAGAAACTAAGTTTTTAACTAAACAGATAATCAAGGTTATTGATACTGAGATTGGGCTGTGAGGCAGAAAGCCTAGCTTAATAGAAGACCAGCCCTGACTAATTTGGGAGCAGGCTTATTATCAGAGTTTAAGAGCTAGATTTTGGGTAGTGGGCTAAATTATTGGGGGACAGGGGTCTGGTGGCATTATGTGGAGCAGAGAGGCTGTGCACAAGGGCTAAGAAACAAGATTACTTGAGAAGGGCTGGAGGAAGGGATAAATATCTGTGACTGAGTGGGGATGGGGGGCAGGTTGGGGTCAGGTGCACACTTACCGCTTCTGCTCCCTGGAAGGAAAAAGACACAGTGTTAGTTGATGCATCTTTTTAAGGGACATGGTCAAGACATCCTGCCAGGGCAGCCTCGGCCTGACCCCCAGATCACCTCTCCTCTTCCAGCTTCTTCCTTAGGATGTCTCGCCTCCAGGCAGGCATATTGGCCAGCCGGGCCTCCTCCTCTTCCTCCTGAAACACAAACATAAAGCTTCAGATCAGCAAGAGCTGGGAGGTATGGAGCCAGATGGGGGGCACCCCTAACCCAGGGGACCTGGAGGACTCAGGGACAATGGATGGCAGGTGTGGTCATAGGAAGAAAACATTTTGATGCTGTTCTATAGGACAAGTAAATAAAGTGCCTGGTCATAGCCTCTGCAAAGGGGTCTCCTGTCCCACAGGAACCTAGCCTATGTCCTAGAGGAGGCACCTAGAGCTCAGTGTAGGATGGAAGCAGAGAATGAAATAGTTGGGTCCCAGAGACCCTGAGCCTGATTCCCCATAGGAGCAGGTGGACAGGTGGCCCTATGTCTGTATCCTCTGGGCAGATGCAGACATGGGTCCCCACACATCCTGTCAGCTTGTGGAGGCTTAGACTGCCTCCGGCTCCCCTTATGTGAAGGACCTTCTGGCCCATGATGGCCTCTCCCTACTGGAGCGGTCACTTGCTCTGCAATTGTGGGGCTGCATGATATTGGGGAGGGTGTCCAATGCAGGCCGCTTACAGCAAAGAGATTTATTTCTTGCATGTTACACAGGATGAAGGTCTGTACACAGCACACAGAACACTGCACACGTGGCTCCCTTGACCTTAGCAGAGGAGGTAGTTGTGAACTTCGGTAGAAAACCAGAGAGAGAGAGACTGCACCACACTACCTCAAGGGGGACCCACTGTCCCCACTCAGAGAGGCATCTTCTGCTGCCTGGCTCCACACAGAGCCCAACCAGGCCAGAGGGCCAGAGGAGGACACCTGGTTAGCTCTGTGCCATGCCCTGTCTCTCCTGGCCAATGCCCCATATCCTGCTTTGATGGGCCCTCAAAGCCTGAGACAGTCTATCCTGGGCACTCTGGGGCTTTCAAAGCTGCCCATCACAATTCTTCCTGCCAGCCCTTGGCCTCCAAAAGGCATCAGACAAATATCCAGGCCCATGTCAAGATGCTTGAGGGTAAATTCCTAATTCCACTGCTCAGATGTCAAATAGCTCTGCCTCCTTCTCCTTCCAGAAGGAGAAGCTTCTATCAATGTATCGGCAGATGTCCTCATTGCTAAATTCGCCCATCTCTGAAACCAGCTCCAAGGGGTCTTCGAAGGCAGTGGCTTCGGAACCTGGAGGGTCCGAGGTCGGAGGAGGCGCAGCAGGTGGAGGCTGCGGCGCAGGGGCCGGGGCTTCCGGCTGGTCCTCTAGCTGATCCTCCATCCAAGCTGGGTAGGGCTCTTCGGCCATTTCCTTCTCCTCCTCTTTCTCCCCCGCCTCTCCTTTCACCTCCTCCTCTCCTTTCTCCTCCTTCTCTTCCTCCTTCCTGCCCTTTTCTTCTTGGGTGGGCTCAGCCTCTGGGGTGTCTCCAAAGAACTGGCGCCTGAGGTCCTCAAAGCCATCGCTCCAGCTGCGCCGGCCAGCCTCCACCTCCTCGAGCACGACTCGGTGGAAGAGACGGATGAGCTCCCACGGGTGGCTACCCAGCCGGTCGAACATCTCATAGCAAAGCAGGTGGCGGAACTTGCGCTCTTCCTGGCTCAGGCCCATCTCCAGCAGCTGGAAGTAGCCGAGCATGAAGAGGTCCAGCGTGAGGCTGTCGTAGCGTGGGGGCGCGCCGCCATCAAGGGGCGGCAGGAAGTGCTGGGGCCAGTACAGGCCGTGCGCCAGGCCCAGGCCGCGCGAGTGGGGCCCCGGCACCTGCCGCAGCAGACTCCGCCAGTGACCTAGGAGTTTGCCCACCACCTGCCGCTGCTTCAGCAGGTGCCGCAGCCGCTCATCCGGGCCACCGGCCGCGCGGTCGTTCGCTGACAGCTGGGGGGCGTCCGCGGCCTCAGGGCCTGCGTCGGCCCCGGAGGCCACTACACAGGGCAGCAGTCTGCGCAGGCGCGCCTGGGCTAGGCGCCCAGGGGCACGGTAAGTCCACTTGCGCCAGTGCTCCAGGAAGAGGTAGACGATGCGCTCCTTGCGCATGTCGAGGTAGTCCTGCACGCCGCGCAGCTCGGTGGACTGCGGAGGCCTGCGCGCCAGTTGCTCGGGCTCGGGCTCGGGCAGCGCCGCCTGGCGCTCTGGCGCATCGGTCAGGCCCGAGGGGTCTAGGGGCTCCTTAGGGATGCTGGCTTCGCCCGGGCTGGCCGCCAAGTAGTCCTCCTCGAGGATAGGTTCGCGGCCCGGGACGCCAGCGGGCTGTGAGAGCTTGTGGCGCGGGCCGCCCGCGGACGCTGCGCCCTGGGCGCGCAGCTCGTAGGTGGCACGGAGTTGTCGCACGGACACACCACACTCGAGGATCTCACGCGCTACGGCCTCACGGCACCAGCTGAGCGAGTGAGACCGGCCCAAGCAGAGTGGCCCGGGCCGCCAGGGTGCATCAGGCAGTGGTGCCAGCGGCTGACCCGTGTCGGCGGCCAGGAGCTCGGCCAGGTGCGTGGGCCGGCCGCCCAGCGCGGCCAGCAGCGTGGCCATGCTCTTGAGCAGCGCGGAGATCTTGTTGCACCAGGCGGGCAGGCTGGCAGCACGGCCGTGCATGCGACGCGGGTCGACGGTGAAGCGTGGCGCTGACAGGGCAGCCGAGATGGGCAGCAGCTGCTCCAGCTCCAGCTCCAGCTGTTGCAGGTGTGCCTCCAGCTTCTGCGCCTTGTGGAGCACCTGCAGGTTCTCGATTTGCTGCTCGATGCGCAGGATGTCGGCCTCAGTCATGAGCTCTCCGAAGGGCCCGAGGATGGCATTGTGCTGCTGGGAGTACCTCCAGCCGTCGCGGGGGTAGCAGCAAGAGCTGGCGGCTGTCAGCTAAGGCGGGGAGACAAGAGAGGGGAGGGAGGCGCGTCTCCCTCTGCCCCAGCACCCGCAGTGGCACTGGGGGACCATTTGCATGTCCTGGGTGGTGTAATGGCTCCGCTGGGGCCGCCTTTGCAGGGTCAGGCTGCGCCTAGCCGGTGGGAGATTACGCTGGGGCGAGGCTCCGGGCTCTGTGCAGTATCCGCTTTGGTCGCTGGCACGGGGCATACATAGCTGGTTCGCTGGGCACTTGCTGAGGCAGGGAGGGCAGCCTGCAGACAGGGTTTCCATGCCTGGCCTGGTCGCTCATTACACCACCCAAAGAACATGCAAAGGCATTGAAGCTGAACAGCACACTGGCCCTCCCCACCCCAGCCAAGGCCTGCAATTGTGAGGCTTCTGTCCCCAGACTGCTGACCCCTTCTGTCACTCCACTGCGGTCCCAGACCTCCTGTCCCATGGTCAGTGTTTTATGTGCTGAATGAGAGGCCACTCTGCTCTTAAGAAGGCTGAAGCTGCAGCTTCCCCTGGCACCCTCAGCTGGGCTAATAATACAATGCACAGAGCAGGGCTATCCATACACTTAACATCCTCATTTATTCCTCACTTTTCTCCACTTCTGGCTACTACTCCAGTGTCTAGTTTTTTCACCCTGGAGGTAGCCTGCACCACACAGACCTCTGAAATCCACCTTGATCCGGGACAACACATTCCCCACATACAAATGTGATGAAGCTACTGCCCTGCTTAACCCCCCAGGCTCTCCACCCCTCCAGGAGAAAGTCCATTCTCTTCTAGGCAGTTGTCCAGGCCTTGGTAACCTGACCCCCACTGCCCTCTCCAGCTCAGCACCCCACGGTATGGTGACAGAGCCACATTCACTCTGGCTTCCAGACCACTTGGCCCACCTGCTGGCTCTTCACCAACTCTTTTCCTGGCCACCTCTTGGTCATCCTCCAGGTCTTTCCTTAGACATCACTTTCTCCTCCTCCAACACTGTCCCCAGCCCAAATAAGGAGGCCAGTTTAGTGCTGTCCTAGTCCCCTGCACTCCCCACCAAAGCTGGGTGAGTCCTAACAGCTTAATTATTTGTCTCTCCAATTGCTCATTCACTCACATTATCCTGTCTTGTCTCCTTGGAAGCACTTATTTGCTTGTTATTCACATGCACACCCTAGAGCCACCTTGACAGCAGGCCCTAATATGTTTGCTGTGGATCCTCAGAGACTACAACTGTACATGGGCACATAAATGGCACTTGTGAACATTTGTTGGACAAATGAACAGCGAACCCTCTTGCCAGCTAATGATCAACTCATCTTACAGTTGAGGAAAACAAGGCTGCACAAGGCTGAGTATGAGCAGCAGGAAAGGGGCAGTGCAGGGACAGAGCCCAGGTCAGGCTGACGCTCAGAGCCCATCAGCTGTTCTGTGTGATCCCTAGACCAGCAACATTGTTGGCCTCATCCAGAAGCTTGTTAAAAATGCTGAATCTTGGCCCCACCCAGATCTCCTGAATCAGAAAAAGCACTTTCAAGATTCCAGGTAACCTGAAGGCACGGGTCAGAGTTTGATAAACATTGCACAGACTGAGTCCTGAAACCCTGCTTTCCCCAAAGGACATAGGGGCTGAAGGAGTTGCAGGTGGGGGTGTTATGGGAAATGGGCTGTAGGTGCAGATGCAGACCTCAGGTCCTCTGGGAAGCCCCTCCCCACCCACCTTCCGCCTCTGCTCCTCTTCCTCCTGCATCTTCACCTGCAGCTTTCGCACCATCACCTGGCGCTTCCACTCTGGGATGGGCCGGCCCTGCTCATCGTGCGTGGGGATGAGCGTCTCCACATCCAGCTGCACTCCTGGTGCAGGGGTGGCAGGGGGCGGCGGTGCCAAGCTGCCATTGAGCAGTGGCTGGAGCCCTGCAGCCGGTGGGGTGGGGCTCCGGGCCCGTGATGGGGAAGGTGGTATCGGTGGCAGTGGTGGCAGCGGCGGCGGCGGCTGCACGTCAGGCTGCAGGGAGAAGCGGCAGGGCTGAGCGCCTGGCAGGCTCCGGCGCTTGGAGCAGGGGCGGGGGCTCCTGTCAGGCCCGCCTACCTGGGAGGCTGGCTGCCCACTGCCTGAGAACACTGTGGTCAGCCCCTTGCTCTGGGGCGTGGGCTTCAGGCTCTTGCCTGCCTTGATCTCAGCCAGTAGTTCGGAGTTGTCGCCGGTCGGGGACATCATGTTGAAAGACTTGGTGCCTATATCGAGGCAGGAGAGGAGGTGTTGGTTGGGGATGGGGCCCTGTGTGCTGCCATCCCAACCTGCTCCTCTACTGCCTCCGCCCCAAACCGGAACCAGCGGGGGACCCTCCCTCAGGCCAAGAGGGTAGCTCTCCAGATCCCTGTCCCATGGGCAGCTTTCAGGCTCCCTCCCCCAGAGCATGACAACCCCACCATCCTCCCAGCCCTACTCACAGGATGTAGGGCCTCTGCCTGGAGGCCCCTGGTTCATGGTGGCTTTGGGGCAGGCCCTGGGGACGCCAGCATATGTCTCCGCCCAGCCACTGCCTGGCCAGCTCCAAAACACTACCTGGGGCTGGCCACCTGACCTTTGTCCTAGGTTCCCTGGCTCAGCCCTGCTGGGGTGGAGTTTCCCTCTGTCCCTCTCCCTGCATCAGTAAAGCCCAGTGACCCTTGGACTGAGTTAATTGGGACTTCTATGGCCATACAGAGTCAGGACTCTGAAGTGCCAGCACCCTGCTGGCCACCCCACCCCATCCACTGACAGACAGATACGAGAGCAGACACAGTGGTTGCAAGCTGGGAGCACATTTATGGCAAAGCACAGCTCAGTTCTAGGGGGACCCAAGGAAGCACAGCCCTTACTAAGGCTATAGGGGAGGGCACCCAGGAAGAAGGGCAGGCGGATACCATGCAAATGTCCAGTACAGAGTTTGCATTTTCTGACTTGGCTAGAGGAGGTGAAAGGGGGTTTGTGGAGGGATGACTTCTGAGCCCTGAGGAGGGGGCCAGGTCTGGGACAGAGGAACAAAATGGGCCAACAGCTCTTGGATTCCCAAGCTGGGGATCCCAGAGTGCAGTCACAGGGAGGGAAAAGTGGTGTGGCTGGCTCATTGATTTAGGCGAAGCCAGCAGGACACTTGGGCACATACACTTGGGTGTGTCAGGCACAGGAGGGTAGTGAGGTGTGAGGGCCCCCATGGCATTGAGGTCCCCTCACCTGCTGACCCCAGACCCTGCCCTTTCCTTGAGTCCCAGCCCCTCTGCCTCACTTCTCCTGCCCTCTCCCCCACCCCGCGCCTCAGCCTCAGCCAGGAGCACATAGCTACTCACTCTTCCTGTGCCTCAGGACTCTCACTTCTAGGGACCAAGAGGAGAGAAGTGACAGTGAAGTTAGGAGGGAGAGGGATGAGACTGAAACAGCAGGGGACAGTGAGAGAGAGCCAGGAAGGGCAGGAAGGGGAGAGGAGAGGAGGTACTTTCTTGCCCTTCTGGCTCTGGCTCTGAGGCCCCACAAGGGTGATCCATTCAGTTCCCAGCTTGGCTGGCACCCCTGAGGACTGGGTACGGACATCTCTGACCCTGGCCCCCCTCACAAAGGCCTCTATCTTGGCACTGGGTTGGGATAGGGCATCCAGCCCAGGCTCTGCTGAAAAGGGGTGTCTGGGGGAAGCCCAGAAGCTTCTCATTTGTTCCTAGCTTCAGCCCTGCTACAGGCTGCAGAGGGAAGGGGAAGCTGACCCAGAGCTGGGGATGAGGTGAGGACCTTCTGAAGGCTCTGTTGCTAGTGCACAGGCTACCATAGAGATCCCAGGGGACCCAGCTCTGCGCCCCCAATCATGGAGCTGAAGCTGTGGGTGGTGCCACTAAGCATGGTCTTCGCATTTAGTGGCTGGCTGAGAAAGGCATCCCGGTGGGCTGAGACCCCCAGCACCCACACCACCTCCTGGGCCTTCCAGAGGGCCTGGCAAGGAGGATACTGCTTCATCCTACAGAAAAGCCCAGGAATCCTGGTCACCAGGTTAGCTCTTAAAATAAGAATTCCTAGGGAAGTCACCAGGTGTTGAGAGGGGAAACCAAGATGGGTCACTGGCTTTGTCCCCAAGGCCCCTGGCAGGGTCTGACTAGGAAGAATCTCTGACATATCTAAAAAGGTCCCAGGCCTGGCTGCTTGGAAGGACCAAAGAAAGAGCTGGGGAGAGGAAGAGAGTCTTGGGATCCACAAAGCAAGTTCTGCTGCCTAGAGCTTTCCTGCAGCCCCAGACCTAGGAGGCTTTCCCTAGCCAGGGGAAGGCGGACCCAGACAGGGAAGGAGACTTGCCCCAGGCCACACAGCCAAGTCTGCAGGGGCAGGAACTAAATCAAACCTGAGCCTTCTCTAAGAGTCAAGTACTCACGGGGGCAGGGGCTGGCAGAAAGAACGAGTAGGAAAGGAGGAAGGACTAGGGCAGTCGCCCCTGGGGAGAGGGCGGTGTCTAGATTGCCCTCCCCTTTCCGGGCTAGCGCCGCCCCCCACCCCGCATCCCGCCCTTACTTACTGCCTGTGGACGAAGAGGAGCGGCGCTGCCCGCAGCCAGCGCCCTCCAAGGGCAGAGGCGGGGCAGGTGGCGGCGAGCTCAGGGCCTCGGGCAGGGGCGGCGGCGGCGGGGGTGGCGGTGGCGGCGGCGGCGGCGGCGGGGGCGGTGGCGGCGGAGGTGGCAGCTCCTTGGATGCCTTGGAGTCCGCAGGGCAGCCGTTATGCACATGGTTCCCGGGAAGCAGGGCCGTCTGCGGGGGAGCGGAGGGGCCAGGGAGTGAGCAGCGGGCGACAACGCCGGGTCCCGGGCGGCTGGCGGGTGCTGGCTGGCCGGCACGCACTTCTTCGCTGTGCGCCATGCCCGGGCGTCCGGCCGGCGAGTCCTTGGGACAGCGGCCCAGCTGGCGGTAGTAGTCCCCCGTGCTGGGCTGCTTGCTGAAGGTGCGGGGCTTGCGGCCGGAGTCCTGCCTCCGCAGGCCGTTGTGGCTTTCACAGGAGCTTGGCTGCAGGGAAGACAGCGGCCTCTGGGCTTTGGGCACTTTCCTTAATGCCCCCACGATCCCTCCCCAGCTCTTCACCTTCCCAGGGCTCGTGCCCAGTGGCTGTCGAGGGGTGCAGTGTGCCGCGTCCTAGAACCCTCTGTTCTTAGAGCCAGGACAGGGGTCGTGGGGCCTCTGTGGAAGGGCAGGCTCGGCTACTGGGAGGGGTTCTGGGTCCCGGCCAAGGGGCACAGGGGCCCCGACTGAGGCCAGGAGGGGCGGGCCCAGGGGCGGGGTGGCCCAGCCCAGACGCCAGGGGGAGCCGGAGAAGGAGAACTCCCCAGCTTAGCCAGCGCGGGGGCCTCGGCTGCACCCGACTCCTGGCTGCCAGACCGACCTGCGCTCCCCAAAGCTTTGCCAAGCTCTGTCTTGCGGGAAGGATCGGGCTCAGAAGAAGCCTTCTGGAGAGCCGGTGCCCTACTAGACTCCCGCTTGTCCAGGGCCTCCCGGCCGCCGGCCCGGGGCTGCTCCTACCTGCGACTGTGCCGGTGGCCCCCGCTGTGCACCTGGCAGCGGGGGCGGCACAGACCCGACACCTGCGTTACCTGATCCTTCCTCTCAGGTTACAGCCCGGCCCGCGCCCGCCCGCGCGTGGCCGGCCTATGGGCTCAGTCGGCCTGACATCACCTGGGGCCCGCCAATCCCAGGCCGACGCCCCCCCACCCCCAAGCAGTCGGGGTGCAGCACCTGGCCACTGGGCCGCGCCCGTCCCACAAACCAGATGTGGCTCCGCCCCCTGCACCTGTCCCTAAACTAGGTGCTGAGCCCCGCGACCTTCATCCCCCTACCCATTGCAGGAGGCCAGACAAGAGCCTGCGAGTGGGCAGTAGAGCTTCTCGTATTTGGCCCCCTGGTTCCGGGTCGCGCCCCTGCCCTACCCTCCTGCATCTGGAAACCATCGCCATCCACGAAAGCGACACCGACACCCGCGCCGAAGCCTCGGGTTTCAGAGACCGCAAAGCGGGGTCAGGTGACGGCGCAACGTCCCGCCCCATCGAGGCTGTCCCCCGCTAGGCCCAGCGCCGGGAGAGGGACGCGAGGTGCCTGGGTGGGGACTGTCCGTTGCCCCAGCCTCCAGTCGGTGCGTCCCCGCAGTGGCCTCGGACCCTTCACGCCCCGCCTGACCAGGCTCACGTTGCAGGAAACGCGACACTGCAGGATTTGTTTTCTGGGCCAGCCCGCCCCCCTCCGCGCCCCCTGCAGCCCTGAGGCTCGGATGCAGCGACCCTGTTCCCTGACGCGGTCAGGCACCCGCGCAGGGGGCGCAGCCAGTGACAAAAGGCCCTTTGTGGATCAGCCCAGTGCCTGCCGCCCTGCACGCACACACTAGGGAGGGGCGCGTGGACCTCGCAGTCCTAGGTTTGGGCTCAGGGGTGGAGAGAGGGCGCTGGCCAGGCCACCTGTCTTGTGGCTTTGGGTAGAGCTTACAGGTCAGGCTCTCTGCAGCCCTATGTGCCCTGCTCCCCCCCCACCCCCCCCACCCCCGCTCTGGCTCCTGGAGATGAAAGGGGAACCCACAGTAAGAGCTTGGATTGAGGTGGTGCAAAGGGGGTGTTGGTTGGAGTCTACGGAGGTTCAGTGTCCCTCCTAAGCCTCTCCTGCCCAGTGACCTTGTGACCTGAGTCACTTGTGCAGACTCAGCTCCTTGGTTGTGGGCAGCTTGACTTGGGGGCTTGAGAAAGAACTGAGAGGTCCCAGTTCCCATTAAGAACACCCACCAGGCCACCTGTAGCCTCAACCTGTCCCCTCAGCTCTCAGACCAGTCTTGCTCTGTTCCTTTGGCCATTATGCTGGGCCTCTCTGGGCCTCCCTGCCCAGGACTCCCAAGGGGGCACAGACCAAAGCACTGCCTCTCTCCTGCCCCAGAGCCTCAGCCAGGAGCCTCACACTCTGGGCACCTCACACTGGTGCCGGCACTTGCCTCATCTCCTCAAAGCTTGCTTCCCCCAGGGCTCTTGCCTCCCGTCTGGCCGGCTAGGAGTCCCTGCCCTACACTAAGCCAGCCTCAGCACCACCTCCTCCCCTCGCCCCCACTGCCAGTGGTACCAAGTCCTGCTAGTACTTTCACCCTCTACAGCTGTGCCACCAGCACCTCCCACCTGGAAGACACCTTCCTCGGGTGCCACTCTTCACTCAAGCCCAGGGTTGTGTGGGTGTATGCACGCTTGTGGAAGGGCAGTTAACACCCATTTTCTGTCAACCCTGTGACAACCCTGCCACCTTGTGCAAGAGGTGGCACAGACCCAGCTCCTAGTGAGGCACAGCTGTCTTGGTATATGCCTCTTCACTCACCCTCAGCTCTCTACCGAGGGCAGTGGCTTTGCCTTACTTACCTCCCAGGCCCAGAGTCCAGCCCTGTGCCCTTTGGGACTGGCCAGGAGCCATGGGCCCAGGGACCCCACCCTGTGCCCATGAGGGAGGCTAGTCCTCTGGTCTCACCTGCCCCCAATCAGCCCAGTTCCACTGCTGGGAGGCAGGCAGGGGCTGAGGGCTCGCCACCTCCTTCTTGGGGGCTTTGGTGTCCACATGGCGGAGTTTGTTCTTGGTCTGCATGTAGATATTAGCTGCATGTAGCCCCACAGGGGGCTTGGGAGCTGGGTAGCCTGGCGGGGGCGGGGGCAGTTGAGTGCCTGGAGGAGGCGGTGGCGGAGGGAAGCTGGGTGGTGGTGGTGGTGGTGGTGTAGGTCTTCCCATCTTTTCCCGAGACAGGCTCAGCTCCGGGTTCAACATGTCCATGTAGCTCTGTATGTCTGCAGCTCTTGTGCCAGGAAGCCCTGGGGAAGTGAGAGGGAAGGCCAAGTGTGGGAGTTTGCAGTGAGTTGTCCCCCTGCACTGATCTCCACCACCTGGAAACAACTTGTGGCAGGGCAGGGTGGGCTCAAGGGCCATACTTGGTGCACCCACTGTGGCCCTGGCTACTCTGGCCATTTCCTCCCGCTGGATTTGTCCTTCCTAGGCCCTGCACTTTCTAGGGGAAAACCAGGAGCTCAGGTTTAGAGGGAAAGTACAGGGGCTTTGGGCTCCAGGTGTGTTTAGAGAGCAGAGGGGAGGAGGCAGTGCCTCAGGGTAAAATCTGGCAGGACAGGTGGCAGGAGGATGACTGGCCACACCCGATCTTTGCAAGGCAACCCTGATAGCTCGGCAGGCCACCACCTGGTGGTGTGAAGCAGACATTGCCGGTGGCCAGACGCCCATGCTCAGGGTGTGGTCAGTGTGTGTGTACATGCATACTTGGCTTCTGTCTCTCTGAGCTTTAGTGTATGTTTGAACTAGTCCTTGTGTGCCTTGGTCAGCAGCCATGGTGTGTGTGTGCACAACTGCAGTATGGAAATGGAACATTGTGAGCCTGTGTTGATAGATCTGCAGGGCTCTATGTATACACGCATGAGCATTCATGCCTGTATGCTGTGTGCCCACACAGACAAGAGTACACTTTTGAGCATGGAAGCTGAAAACTATGGATTGTGGACAGAGTTCATGTGGGTCTGGGGGGCTATGTGTGGGTGTGCATGTAAATTTGTGATGAGCACACACTTGTCTCTCACCAGAAGGAGTGTTACCTCCCAGCATTTAAGACAGTAAGAGATGCGGGCAGCCTCCAGGCTCAGGGCCCAGTGGTCTAGGTGTGGTCCCCTCCTCCTGCCCCTTCTGGGCTGGGTCCACTCACCATGTGGAAGGCGCTGGTCCTTGATGCTTGAGTGGCTGGATGAGCAGGAATCATAGTTGGACAGTGTACTGGTGGGCGAGCTGAGGTCAAAGTTTGGCGGCTGGACCGACATGGTAGTGTTGGGTGAGGACATGCCTGAGTCCGGCTGCTTGGCCTCCAGCTCAGCAGATGGATCCCGGGACAGCACGCGGTGCTCCACGCTCTGGGAGGAAGGCAGCAGACCATGAAGCAAGCCCACCCCGGAGATCCACTACTCTCTAGGCAGGGTCCTGCTCAGGCATACCCTCCCTGGGGGGCCTCAGTCAGGTCAGTTCCCTCTCTGGACTGCTCTCACTATCACCAGAGGGTCTCTCAGGCTCTTCCCAGGCTGAGATTCAAGCCTAGCCTCCTGGGTGGCAGGACCACGGCTCCTAGGGAACTCCTTCCCCAGCTCCTCCCTGCTTGTGATGGTGGAAGGACTGTCTCAGGGAAGGTGCTCTGGACTATACCCCTAAGGGACAACTGCCAGGGGACCAGCTTGTCAGTCCTGTCAGGGGCAGAGGGCATAGGCTTCAGTGCCTCTGCAGGGAAGGGTACAACAAAGGCCCTTCCCTCGTCAACTGGCTGGCAACCCCTGCTCCTCCTTGTCCTCCCATCTCCAGCCTGACCATTCTCCTGATGGGGAAGGGTGGGGCCTGGGGTGGCTTCACTGAGCTGGGATGGGCACCCAAGACTGCCATCCCCATGCCCCAATGCCCCACCCTTGCCCATGCCTCTGACCACAGGCCTGTCCTCTCCTGGTGTAGGGGCAGGTTGGGGTGGGGGCCTTGCTTACGTTACCCATGTTGTCCCTGCGTCCGGCAAGCTTGCTTGCTCCACTGCTTCCTGCCCAGGCCTGCTCCTTCCTGCCCCATGCCCCCTCCCTGCCTAAGAAGTGTCACAGGCCCCCTGGGAGACAGAGGCAGGCCTGGTACCAGGTAACGGCTCAGCAGCCACGCTCATTGGCCCTGTAATTAGGGGCTCTGAGGGAGTGTTTGCCTTTTCTGGGCCAGCATCCTCCATGGCTTGGATCTGTCACTGGTGCAGTGGGCCTGCCAGAGTAGGGGTGCCAGGGCTCCAATGCCTCACCGCATTCAGGGTGGCTAGGGGGGCTAGCCTCCCCCATGAGTCAAGGGGGAGCCATAGGAGATGGCTTGGGGAACAGCCTGAAGGTGCTCTTTTCTTCTCTGACATTAGTGGGCACTGAGGACACCTTGCCCTGACACGGTGGGTAGCAGATAACAGAGGTTAGAATGCAGGCTCTACAGCAGCGATTCTCAGCCTATGGGTCGTGACCCACAGGAACTGTATTAAAGGGCCACGTCATTAGGAAGGTTGAGAACCACCGCTCTACAGCCTGAGACAGTGGCTTCAGATTTTCCTTCTCCACTTACTGGCTATGTGACCTTGAGCAAGTTACTTACCCTTTCTGTGCCTGAGTTTCTTTATCTGCAAATGAGGATAACAGTACTACCTGCCTCACTGGGTTGTAAAAACAATTGAAAAGTTAGGGAAGTGCCAGAGCATGGTCCCCAGTAAGTGGATAATAATAAAATAATATTGTCAACTATTTTTATTAATGAGAGTCCTGGGTACTGGTGATCCCCAACACACACACTCACACAGTCCTACAACAGAGTCACAGACTGTCAGCTGGAAGGATTCCATATTTGGTGTGGAAATGTCCTTGTCAGTGTTCACTCCTGCTTGTATACCTCAGTGACAGTATGCTTACTGCCTTACTGGGCTACCCACTCTTTTTGGGAGATCTTTCTGGGGATCCACCTTGCTGTATTCCACAGCCCCTGGAACTAGCATCATCCCTTGTGCTGGTACACAGGGCAGATGGACAGACAGTCCTTGGGGCAGGAGCCTTCTCTCCACTAGGCCTAATTTTACAGCCCTCTCAAGGCCAAGCTGTGCCCTAGAGCTAGTCAACGTTCTTCTAAAGGCACCTGTGAGGTCCACCTTCTGTCTTCCCCACTGCCCCAAAGCAGGCATTGTACCAGATGTGGAAGACCCTTGGACTGGGGGAAACCCACACCTGAGGCCAAGTCCCAGTGGGTCACTTCATGTCTGTCTAACCATAATAAATAATTTTATTTATTGATTGATTGACCAATTTTGAGACAGAGTCTCACTTTGTCACTCTTGGTAGAGTGTCATGGTGTCATAGCTCACAGCAATCTCAAACTCTTGGGTTCAAGCAATTCTTTTGCCTCAGTGTCCCGAGTAGCTAGGGCTACAGGTGCCTGCTACAGTGCCCGGTTACTTTTTTTTTTTTTTAGACAGAGTCTCTTTATGTCATCCTTGGTAGAGTGCTGTGGCATCACAGCTCACAGCAACCTCAAACTCTTGGGCTTACATGATTCTCTTGCCTCAGCGTCCCAAGTAGCTGTGACTACAGGCGCCTACCACAATGCCCAGCTATTTTTTTTGTTGCAGTTGTCATTGTTTAGCAGGCCTGGGCTGGATTCGAACCCATCAGCCATGGTGTATGGTAGGTTTCCCCCAGCCATGGTGTATGTGGCTGGTGCCCTAACCACTAAGCTACAGACGCCGAGCCATGCCCAGCTCCCAGCTATTTTTTATGGGGTTTCACTCTGGCTCAGGCTGGTCTCAAACTCGTGAGCTCAAGCAATCTTCCTGTCTCAGCCTCCCAGAGTGCTGGGATTAGAGGCGTGAGGCACCATTCCCAGCCCATAATAAATAATTTTAAAAGAGTAACAGGCTTCCGATGACAAGTAGCTATGAAGTGGGCAAACATAGAATGCAGTGGACAAGATAGCTTGCCCCTGGCCAGGCCATCCAGAGCAGGTCCTTGTTCTACCACTTCCTGGCAGTGTGACCTTGTTGTCTCAGAGGCTCAGTTTACCCATCTGTGGAATGAGATGCTAGCATCCCGTCCCTCAGAGGGTGGCTGTGGGAATCACACATGGCCTGGCACAGGGTGGGTGAGTTTATCTGGCTGCTCCCACAAGTCTTGTGCCTTCTCCAGCCCTCCGTCTTAGAGTGACTCTGGCCTTCCCTCTTCCTTCCCTTGAACTTTTTGCCTCTACTCCGTGACTCCCCAGTGGGCAGTGGCTTTGGGCTGAGAGGTCGTGTGGTATAATGGTCACAGGCCTCCACCAAGGGGCGTCACATCCCTGAAACTCAGCTCTTTCTTAGTGGAAGAGGTACTGACAATCTACCACCCCAGGATGGGGCGAAAAGAGAGAACGCGACGGGGTGGCGCGGGTCGTACCAGGTTCTCCACCGTGCGCAGGTAGCGGGTGCAATGGCTGTGGCCGTTGAAGTCTGACAGGTCGGCGGCAGTGTACCCGTCCCGGTCGCGGACGTCCAACTCCGCACCGTTCACTACCAGGATCTGGCAGCACTGCGGGGGCACGCGGTGAGGACGCCATGTGGCTGCGAGCCGGGACACCCACGGCCGGGCAGGGCTGCACCCAGAGAGCACGACGGCGGCCACGCCCGCCCCTCCCAGGACCTCCCCTGACCTCCAGCTCCCCGTTCTCAGCGGCGTCGTGCAGCGGGGTTCCGCCCCACAGATCTGTTGAGATCTCGCCGCCATGCAGCAGGAGCCAGCTGAGCACTTTGGTGTGGCCGCGGCTCGCCGCGAAGTGCATGGCCGTGGCGCCGTCTTTGTCCTGCTCCGACAGGCTCACGTCGGTGCAGCTCACCTGGGAGGCAGAGGAGGGGGAGGGGCGAGGGCTGCGCGCCAGGGCCCTCCTGGCCCCACCCCCGCCCCGCCCCCCACCCGGACCGCCAACCCGCCCGGGCCCCGAGCTCACCAGCCACGCGATGACCGAGCTGTGACCCATTTGTGCCGCCGCGTGCAGCGGGGTCATGCCGTCGTGGGCGCGCGCGTGCGGGTCCGCGCCGCACTCCTGCACCAGGTACTGCGTCACCTCCACGTGGCCCTCTTGGCACGCCAGGTACAGGGGCGTGGCACCGTTCTTGGTTTGAGCATTCACTCCCCTGCCGAGATGCAGTGTCACCCTCGGTGGGCTCTCAGTGCCTGAGCCCCTCTGAGGCTTCCTCACGCCCCTTGTCCCCCTCTGAGGGGAGCCCTGTAGGGCTGGGAGGGTCGGTTGGAGAGGGACATCTTTCCCTTATGCAGCCCGAGCGCTTCCTCGCCCTCGGCAGACAGTCCAGACTTTTCGTCCAGGTCTATAAGGACGCGGGGACCTGGCGTCTCCCTATCTCCTCAGCCACACTCACCCACTGTCACAGGAGCCCCCCAAACTTGCTGTGTCGCACCTCTATGTCACTGGTCATGTCCTCCCTCCATCTGGGCTGCTCTTCCTCCCACCTCCCTCTTTAAGATTCCGTAGGGTCCCTCCTCCATGAGGCCTGCCCTAATTTCCCCTCAAGAACAGGGCTCGCCTGCCTCTGTGCCCCATGCTGCCCTGGCCCTTTCCTGGGGCGGGGGATCCTGTCATGCTTGATTGCTGATAACTGATTAGGGTCCTTGTCTCCCCCAGAAGACTAAGTTCCCAGAGGGTAGAGTGGTAGAGTTCCCAGATGAAATATGGGATGCCCCGTTAAATTGGAGTTTCAGGTAAATAGCAAATAATGCTTTAGTATTTGCCAAATATTGCATGGGACATACTTGGACCAAAACATTATTTGTTTTTCCTGGGCTTTGTTGCTGTTGCTGTTCTCATCAATCTGGCAACCCTAAGGAGAGTCCACCATTCACCAAGCACTTCCCCACTTAGCTCTGGTTTGTGGCACTAGCAGGCAGGTTCTTCTTCTTCCTTTTCTTTTTTGGAGACAGAGTCTCCCTGTATTACCCTCATAGAGTGCCATGGCATCATAGCTCACAACAACCTCAAACTCTTGGGTTCAAGTGATCCTCTTGTCTCAGCCTCTTGGGTAGCTGGGACTACAGGCTCTGGCCACAATGCCTGGCTACTTTTAGAGGCAGAGTCTCACTCTGGCTCAGGCTGTTCTTGAACTCATGAGCTCAGGCAATCCACCTGCCTTGGCCTCCTAGAGTTACAGGTGTGAGCCAGTTCACCCAGCCCAGTGGGTTCTTCTTGAGTCCTATTGTCATTCCCATTTTGCAGAGGCTAGAGCCTTGACTTACTAGAAATCACACAGCTGGTAAGTGACATCTGAACACACCACTGTCTGTCTGAAGCAGGGCCTGGCCTGCACTAGGCATACAGGGAGTGAAGAGATGGAGTGTGCCCCAAGGGTTTCTCCTAGGGTCTAGCTTTTGGCTGTCAGTGCCCCTCATCCTTGCTCCTCTAGCCGAGAAGGGGCCCAGCTAAGAAACAGGGAGGCTGGCCTGGCCACTAGGCTGCCCTGTGTGGACCAGCTCAGGGTGTAGTTGCCACAGCAGGGCCCTAGGTGGAGCCTCTCCCACCTCAGGCAGCTCCTAATGGGGCTGCATTTTAGGAAGCTGTTATTCTGGGACTTCCCATCCTCTCCACACCTATCCGACCACATCAGTCGCGGACCCCAGCCCCCACCACTCACTCATCCAGTTTCCTCCTGTCTATCCATCCACACGTGCACTAAGCCACCACTACCATCTGCCATTCAATCACCCTGGACCTGAATGTGATTTAGCCGCCTCCCACCCTCCACCCCGACCCTCCCCCTTATACACGTACCCTGGGACCTTCCCAGCTGACATCTCCCTGTCCCTAAAGCCTTGGTTCTCTGTCCACTTTCCTGATCCCTGAGCTCCCAAGTTGTCTGCAGCCCCCATCGGACCACCACTGCCTAATCTCTCCTTCCTCCTCACAATCCAGCCTCCCCCCCCACACACAGGGCTGCCATTTGCTGGGTTCATGCTCAGCCTGGCCTTTCAGGAGTGTGGGGGGAGCAGGCCCATGCTGGCATGTCTCCACAAGTGTCAAGAGCAGCAGGGTCCCTGCTGGTACAGCATGAGGGAGGCAGAAGACCCAGCCCCGCACTGCTCCTCAGAAACACACTGGCTAGCAGCCACCAGCCTCCATGCCCCAGTGCCAGCGGCGCCCCCACACGCACTCACATGCTGGTGCGTCAGGAACAGACTGTTTAATATTTCATGACCGACACTCGGCAGCCTGAATTATTCACCCTGTAACCAAGGCACAGTGAGTGCTGGGGTCCACTGGGACCAGAGGCTGGAGGGGCCCACTGGGTTCTCTGTGGGGACTTAAGGCAGTGTGCACCATCAAGGGGACACAACCCGTGGCGAGCCCTACCCTCCTAGCACCCCTGGTTTGGCAGGGGTCCACAAGCCAGGGTGACCCAGCTAGCCCAAGGAGATCTGACAGCAGGGGGCAGTGGTTCCCACTGCCTCCTGGTAGAGCTCCTGGCACAGAGTGGGCACTCAACAGATGTCACCATTATTATTATTTGTTTTTTTGAGACAGTCTCACTTTGTTGCCCTTGGTAGAGTGCTGTGGTGTCATAGCTCACAGCAACCTCCAGTTCCTTGGATAGGGCAATTCTCTTGCCTCAGCCTCCAGAGTTGATAGGACCACAGGCGCCTGCCACAACACCCGGCTATTTTTGTTGCAGTTGCCACTGCTGCTTTAGCTGGCCAGGGCTGGGTTCGAACCTGTCACCCTCGGTATATGGGGCCGGCGTCCTACCCATTGAGCCACAGGCGCCACCCAGATGTCACCATTATTATCAGTATTTCAGCCTCCTCTCATGACCCCTGTTCTGGAGTCAGAGCCTCCAGCCTGGAAAGCCCAGAACACAGGGCAGATACACTGATGAGGCTGGGCCAGCTTCATAATCTCTTCCACCTTGGCCTGGAGGCAACTAGAAAGTTGGGCACCCTCACACTCACTGGGGAAAATTACGAGGAGCATAGGAAACAAGATGAAATTCCCATCACTGAAGAAATGAATTAACAATAGTAGGAATAATAGTAATTAATAATAACTGCTGCATCCACACCCCTCTTGCTGTTGTCCTGTCTGTCACCTGCCTCCCTCCGTCTCCCTGCCTGGAGGGACCACTGCCCTTCCTTGAAGACCTCACTGCTGGGAACTTGGGAGCATGCTTGGCCAGTGAGCTGGGGCTTAGCCAGGAAGCTGCCCCGGTTCTGATGTAAGGAAGGTATGGGGTGAGTGCCACACTCCCACCCTGTGTTGCAGCCTCACTTGTCTCTTTGCATTCCCAAGCCCATCCATGAAGTGGTGATACTGATCGTCATGCTGGCCTGGTAGGGAGGCTCCGAGACATGCTTGCAGAGCCCTGAGCGTGGCCTGGTGCTCAACATGCCCCTGGGAATGGGAGCCTCATGCTTCAGGGTTCCTCTTCCCTGGGCCTGGGAGGAGTAGCCACTGGGGGGGGGGGCACTGCTGGCCTGGGATGTCCAGGCCCTTCAAGCACGGGCCAGGCCAGGAATCATTTCTGCTATGTAGGGACACTGCCTAGGGAAAGGAGGGGTCCCGGGTAAGACCTCTGACCTCCAAACCCCTGCCAGCTCTAGCCCATCCAATTCCAGCTCTGACTACAGCCATAGGAAAAGATTCCTAGACCAAGCCCATAGGTCTTGCCCTACCCTCACTCTGAACTTGCTGAGCAGGACCCCAGTAAGTGCTTTATCTTCCCAAGCCTCAGTTTTCTCACATAGCAAATGGGCATCATAGTGTTTAGCCTACCCACTTTGAGCAAGTTTTGGCCAGGGTATCTTCCCAGGGACAGGGGGCCTTGGCTTCCCCAAGCTGCTGCCCCATCCTGATCCACCATCCCTAACTCCCACTCTCTTTCCCCCCATCACTTGCACGTTCCACACCCAGTGGTTTCCTCCATCCTCAATCAACCCCAGCAGGTGCCCTCGCCCCTCACCTAAACACCTGCTCCTTGGACATGCACAAACTTACTTCTACCTCCATACCAGCCAGGCCTTCTCAGCTTCCTTTGCTGGGCCCTTGGTCCTCACCCATCCACAAAATGTCCTTTCTAAGGGACTCTCTCCCTATGGGATCATCTACTTCCTGGGGGCCAAGGCCAACTATTTACTCAAGGCTACTCATCTCCCCTGCTTGGACCTGGACTCTCCATCGGGCCCCTGCATCAGACTGCTTATTCACATGCACACTGAATGTGAAGGTCTCTAAAACTTTATTTATCGCCACTCCCTCCACCACCCCCATCTCAGGAAAGGACAGTACACCACCCTCCTTGAGCCCAAACTCTAAGGATCTTAGAAGACCCTTGACCCTGGGCGGCGCCTGTGGCTCAGTGGGTAGGATTCCAGCCCCATATACCAAGGGTGGTGGGTTGGAACCTGGCCCCAGCCAAACTGCAACAAAAAATAGCCGGGTGTTGTGGTGGGCACCTGTAGTCCCAGCTACTTGGAAGGCTGAGGCAAGAGAATCACCTAAGCCCAGTAGTTAGAGGTTGCTGTGAGCTGTGACAACACAGCACTCTACTGAGAGCAATTGAGTGAGACTGTCTCAAAACAAAACAAAAAACAAACAAAAAAAGAAGACCCGGGGTGGCACCTGTGGCTCATCGAGTAGGGCGCTGGCCCCATATACCGAAGGTGGCGGGTTCAAACCCAGTCTTGGCCGAACTGCAAAACAGAAAAACAGCCAGGCATTGTGGCGGGTGCCTATAGTTCCAGCTACTGGGAGCTGCTAGGCAAGAGAATCGCCTAAGCCCAGGAGTTGGAGGTTGCTGTGAGCTGTGTGATGCCACAGCATTCTACCGAGGGCGATAAAGTGAGACTTTGTCTCTACAAAAAAAAAAAAAAAAAAAAGAAGACCCTTGACCCAGTCCTCATTATAGAGTACAGCCTTCTCAGAGATGATCATATGCATAAATTATGACCTTTTTTTCTCTCTTAGGAAAAAAAGCTGATACAGATGAACCATAGCTACTATTAATTCACTCTGATTACACAAAAGAAACATGGAAGGTGGCACCTGTGGCTCAGTGAGTAGGGTGCCGGCCCCATATACCAAGGGTGGAGGGTTCTAACCCAGCCTCTTCCAAACTGCAACAAAAAAATAGCTGGGCGTTGTGGCGGGCGCCTGTAGTCCCAGTTGCTCAGGAGGCTGAGACAAGAGAATCGCCTAAGCCCAGGAGTTGGAGGTTGCTGTGAGCTGTGAAGCCATTGCACTCTACCAAGGGCGAGAAAGTGAGACTCTGTCTCTAAAAAAAAAGAAGAAGTCAATACTTCCAAGGATCAGATCCAGCTGTGGCCCCAAACTGTTCTGAACTGGAAGTCATGGAGCCTTTGGTGGCTCTGTGGCTCTCCGTGTCCTCCAATCATACCTCCTGGCTTATGTTAAGAGATCCTAAAGTTGGCCCTTCCCTAGAGCCCAGGGAAGAAACTCAGCCCTGATTTGCCCTGATTTAAGGAAGGTTCTAGAATAGTCTGCTTATACTCCAGTCTGTCAGCAAGCCTGAAATAGTTCCAGAAGCCTACACTTGCCTACAACTCTCCCGACCTTCCAGGGCTTCCCCAAGACACCAGCCCTGACCCTACCCAGGCCTCTGTGCCTGCCAGCACTGCCACCAAGTCTGTCATGGCAGGGCTACATGACTGACCCCATTTTCAGGTCTTAGTTCCCACCTCCCCAAAGGGCCCTGCCTTCCCTGACTCCCTCAACTTAAAGATCGAAGCATGCTATTTCACCACCGAATGCTGTCATTCCTGAATTACCTGGTTATTTTATGTCATTCTTACCATGGACACAGGCTACAAGGCTAGGACAGACTGAGCAGTGGAAAGGGCAGAGCCCCTGCTCTCTCAGAGCAGCAAACCCACATGCTTGTGAATGGAAGAACGTGTAACTGAGTGGGGCATGCCATGTCCCTAGTCCCTAGTACTGCCAGGCTGGGCTGCTTGTCGAATGAATAAAGATGTGTTTAAGAAGACACAGCCTGCCCAGGAATTGGTGAGGCCTTGTCACACATGGCCTTGGCCTCGAGGGATACAGGGGGCCCCAGAAAGGAGTTTTGTTTGAAGTCACATGCTGTGAGATGTAGGCAGAGCTAGATGAGACCTGGGGATGGGGATTCCAAACTCCTCATCTGTTCAAGAGATGGTTATTACGAGCATACTGAGCGGGGAAGATATAGTCCTGGCCTGATCCATCGGGGAGTCAGAAGGGAAGAAAGTGCAAAGGATGTGCACAGCATGCCCAGCAATGACTAGGGCGGTGAGGACAAAGTAGGCAGAGGAGTGTGTCCTGGGGCAGGGGCTGGCCTTGAGCAAAGACCTGAAGGCGGAGAGAGGACACCATGGAAGAGGTCCAGCAGAGGAATGCCTGACCTGCAGGAGGAGCCTGGAAGAGGTCAGGGAGGAGAAGGAGTACGCTCTGGGGTACTCCTGAAGGTGGGGTGGGGGCCAGGGTCAGGAGGGAGAGCTACTGGGCCACATACAGAAGTGGCCGCCCTACGGACAGGCCAATGGTCTGGCTTGCACTTTCAAAGGCTATGGGCACAGCTAGATGGGTAAAGGTTGGGGCTAAGGCAGGAGGACCAAAGTGGGGACGCGCCAGCCCTAGCTAGGTGACGACTGATCCTGGGAGCTGCCAGTAGAAACACAGCCTGGTGGGGGTGGCCCTCTCCCTCTGAGAGGGGCTTCTCTGGACTCCACCTCGGCCCTCTTTTCTGGGCGCCTCCACCTGGGTCAGGGGATAAGGTCCACTGCTGCTTTTCTAGCATGGATGTCCCCAGTTCCTGCTATCCATGAGACTGAGGAACACCAGTTAGGAAAGATAAGCCTCCACTGCCTGTGGCAGAAACAAGTGCCCAGCAGGAAGGGGGCAGCTCCAGGCCCGGGCAGAACCTCAGCCTTCTAAGGGAGAGAGCTAAGCCTTGGGGCCTGGGGCTCCACCCAAACGCCTTCTGTCCCAGGTGGGGGCAGCCTGAACCCCTAAGACTCAGGTGGGCTGTAGAATTAGCCAGACTCCATGAAGCTTTTCGCTAAAGAAGGAAAAAGGGAAAGTCTTCAATGAACCAAAAGGCCTTGAGAGATCAGGGCCTGCATCAGGAGTGAGAGACAGACCCAGAGATGGGATACAATTTGCCCAAGGCCACACAGCAAACTGACAGTGACCACGGCGGGTCAATCAGCCTCTCTGAAACATCATTTCTGTACCTATCAATTCCAAGAGTTAGGGACATTTGTCTTTGTCAATATATGCCCGTACTTAGAACAGCGGTTCTCAACCTGTGGGTCGCAATCCACAGGAACTGTATTGAAGGGCCGCGGCATTAGACAGGTTGAGAACCACTGACTTAGACTATTGTCCTGCTCTTAGCAGATCTCAATGGATCAATCTGGAAAATGGGCTGATGATAGCTAGAGCCAATGCTGAGGTGGTTGGCAGCTCAGATGAGTCTGGCTAGTGCCCCCTGGCAGGCTCTCCGTGAGTGGGGGCTGTTCTGGATTTAGCCTGAGGCCTGAACCAGGTGCTTTCCAATCCCAGATGGCCGGGTCTGGTCAGGGACTGGGGGAAGCCTCAGGGAGAGGAGGCTCCATTGATAAAAATCTTGGGCCAACTGGTTTTCCAGCTCCCAGCGTAGAGCCTGGAGCCACTGACCCCCCCTGGCCTGGAAGCCCCAGGCTCCACAGCTGCTCAGGCCCCCAGGCAGCCAGGGAGACAGGGTGGGGAGCAGCATGAGTAGGAGGTGGCTCCTGGGCCCCAGGACCTGCTGGAGGGTGGCCACCTGCTCCTCACCCCCTCTCAGTGTGCCCTAACCAGGGGTCTGGACACCTTGTTCCCTCCACCAGTCCCTGGAGCTCCGTCCAGGAAGACCAGCCCTCCTGCCTCTAGATCCCTCAGACCCAGGCCTGGGTCAGCTCAGCCCAGCTTTCATGAATAGGGACTCAGAGAGTGGGTCCCCACTAGGGTGGCAGCCCCTGAAGTCACTGCGTCAAGGCCCCTGCTTCTGAGAGGATTTGGCCCAATGAACTGGGATAGATGGAGGGGGTGGGTGCAGGATGTTTACTACAGCCTGAAACCCTTCCTGACATCCCAAAGTGTAGTTCTGGCCGCAGCTGGGCCTTCCTCCAAAGCTGTCCAGCCTTCTGGCTCCTCTGGAGCTTGTTACTTCCACAGCCCATGGCCGCCCACAGCCTCCCTAGGTGAGATCAAGTTTCCCCACCAGTAGGTATGGGAGCCCTTCCTCCCTGGCCAGCTTAACCACCCCCAGGGAGAGTGCTGAGCCTTGTGAATAATTCAAAGCGATTCACAGCAGGCCAGGAAGCTGGGCCAGAGTGTCAGGAGCTGGACCACCTGGGTTCTCCAGTCAGCACTATAGCCTGGGGCAGCCCAAGCCTCTGGCCTCCCCAGCTCTGAGTCCTGGTATCCAAAGTGTTGGGGAGCTGAAGTTTGCACCTCCAAGGAAGGAGGCTAGGTGAGCACCCCCAACTCCAAGCCCAATTCCTGGCCACCCCCGCCTGCCTAAGCTTGGCCTGGCAGTCACACAAAGGCACTTTCTTATCAGCCAAGTCACAGGCCTTCACAGGGAATGAAGCCCAAGCATGCTGTCTACCTCCCTGAGATTCATGGTGACCTTTGGGGGGCTGGTGGCTCATCAGTCCATGCCATCTGGCCGCTGGGTTGGCACGAGGGCTCAATCATGCCCAGCAACTGACATGGCCTGGGAGGAGGTCAAGGTCCCCAGGCCTGGACCCTACGAGGATGTTCCATAGCACAGCCAGAGTCTTCTTAGAGCCTGAGATCCAACCCCACGTGGGGATCACAGCTCATTAATGCCCTATGGGTAAGGAGGGCTCTAGGCAGACTCAGAGCTGTCTACTTGACACTGTTGGGTCACACTGATCCCGCCATCAGCCTGGCCTTCAAGACCTGTCCGTCTCCTCTAAGAGTCCTCTGCCGGAAGTGATGGGAGGTGGGGTAGATGCATCAGAATCACTGCTGTGAGGCCCCAACCTGGAGAGGCCAATGCAGGAGTCTGGGACAAAACATCCCAGGGTGCTGACAGGTACCAGATGAAAACCGACACTCAGGCTCGGTGCCTATAGCTCAAGCGGCTAAGGCGCCAGCCACATACACCAGAGCTGGCAGGTTTGAATCCAGCCGGGACCTGCCAAACAACAATGACCTACAAACAAACAAACAAAAAATAGCCGTGCATTGTGGCGGGCACCTGTAGCCCCAGCTATTTGGGAGGCTGAGGCAAGAGAATCACTTAAGCCTAGGAGTTGGAGGTTGCTGTGAGCTGTGATGCCACAGCACTCTACCCAGGGCAACAGCTCGAGATTCTGTCTCAAAAAAAAAAAAAGAAAGAAAGAAAGAAAGAAAAAGAAAACATACACTCAAGGGTCTCCAGGGCCCTCCTACTATAAATCCCACTGGTTTTGACATGACCCAAACCCAGGCTTGTTCAGAAGTAGAGAATTCACACCAAAGTGGCCAAGTGGCCCTGGCAGTGCTGACTGTGAAGAACACAACACCCAGGCAGACCTGCTGGGTCTCCCACCGGCCAGACTGGGAGCCCCTTCTTAGCAAGGACGGAACCCAGCTCTACCTGCCTGTCCTGACTGAGAGGACAATGCAGCCGGCCTAGTGGGTCCTAGGTGGCATCCTACATCCACACGAATGTGCCTCGGCCTAAGAAGTTGCAGCTGCAGCCACCTTGACACATGGCTATGTGGCTGGACTGGCCTCCAGCCTGCTCCCTGGTGGCCAGTAGCCCTGCAGGTGCACTCAGGAATGACCCAGCAGTGAAGACAGGTCAGACCCTACCTCGTGGTTGCTCCTCTCCTGAGGCTTATGTCCTGGACTCCCATTCCGACAGGCAAAGGTCACCCACTCAGGTTTCCACAGCCACTAGCATCCTATTCCCTGAGATGGAGGCTGGGCAGCTTTCCCCCAGGACCCCTGCCTCCCCTACACCTAAAACCTGGCTCCCTTCTGCCTCCAGACTCCCTTGTGTCCTCAATGCTGCATGAGCGCCGCCCTTCTGCATGCCCTTCTCTGGGAGATCCCAGCCCACACCTGGGAGGTTTGGAAGCTCCACCCTCCCTTTGGTAAGGCGAGTGGGCTGAGGGGCCACAGGAAATGACAAGCTGCTCTCCGGATGGCTCTGGGGCTAGGAGGTGGGTGGGCCTTTGCTGCCGGTCACTTAGCTGCCTGGTGACTGCTTCTCTCCCACCTGCCTAACTAGGGTTTAGGAGGGGCCGTTCCCCATTTAGAACAGTCTTGAAAATGAGAATAAGCCAGAGCTAGAGAGAGCCACCTGCTGCCAATGGGCATGCAGAGGGAAGCAGGTGGCCTCAGCTGCATGGGATCAGGCTTCCGGGGATTTGAAGAGCACCTGTGTGCCGAGCTCTGTGGCAAGTGGCTGTGGGCAGCCCCTGAGGAGGTTGCCAGAAGGGGAGAATTTTCAGCTTAGGTAGGAGCTGCCTCTCTAGTCTGGCCCTCTGGCCACCAGGATGGTCCCTGGAGGGATCCCTCCTTGGCACACTGGAGAAGGGTGGCAGATCCTAGGCACCTCCTGGGGCCCTGGCCTGCCCCCTGTAGGCCCGCTTGGGGGGGGTGTTCTTACTCAGGGTAGTGCCTGATGAGAACCCTCAGGGAGGGGAAGTCTCCTTTGGCGGCGGCATAGTGGAGAGGCAGGGCACCCATGTCTGTGGCGATGGTGGGGTCCCCATTGCCATGACGCAGCAGCCAGTTCACCACCTCAGGGTGGCCGAAGCGGGCAGCCAGATGCAGGACTGTGGCACCAGAATTGTCTTTGTCCTGTGGGAGGAGAGCCAGTTAAAGTTCTGAAGACATGACCTGCCTGTTTCTCTGGCTCAGATCCCTCCCAGCCTCTTGCCAGGAGGCAATTCTGTCCTCTCTGCCCTCCCTTGAGGGGGTAGCCAAGTCTCCCTTGGCAGTTTTTTTGACCCACTCTGGAGTTTGGATCTGGTTCTGCCCTTGTACAACTAAGTGGCTCTCTCTGAAAGTCAGTCCATAAGCAGTGCCACCAAGCTTGCATGTCATTCCTGCAAAGTACCCGCACACAGCACCCTTGTTGTCACAGCAGGAGGCTGGCTCTAGGCCCAGGGACCCAGCCCCTGACGTCCAGAGCTTAGGGAACACCTGAATAAGTGAGGGAGAGTTGCTGGGAGCAGGGCCAGGAGAGGAGCTGTGGGGCTGCACCAGGCCAGCATTGGGATTGGGGGTACACCCCCACACCCAACCCCTCCCCTTCTCTCTCCCTCCTTCCCGGGTGTCGATGGAAACAGAGGCCTCTACCTTGGTGCCCCTCCAACAACCCAACCTTAGTGTAGAAAACTGCCCTCCCCCAGCAGACTCCCCTGCACCTGGCCATGAGAACACCTTGTGTTCTTGCTCCTGTGGAGGAGGAAGTTTCTAGGTACTGGTGGGCAGGGCCCGGGGCAAGCAGCCAGTGGTGGAAAGTGTGGGCTAATGGTAGCCCCTGGGAGATGTGTGGTTGGGTGGAAATTCTGGGCCCAGAACTGCTGGATGCATCCTCTGTGCACACCCAGTTGTGTGTGTCTGTGGGGGCTACCAGGGAACCTGGGCAGGGGGGACCATCACCAAGAAGCCAGGTGTCTGGACTGAGGCTTCAGCAAAGTGGCGACTGTGTCTAGAACAGAACAACCTCTCTCCAGCACATGGGACAATGACGTAGAGGTAGGCCAGGGGCAAGGGGGCAGGGTTGGGGCTGCAGGACAAGCTGGACCCAGGAAACAAAGTGCCTCTGCCCTGTCTTGCCGAGAGAGAGGGCACTGTAGGGACAGATGTAGCAGAGGCAGTGGAAACTGACAAGCGACCCTGAGATTGAGGAAGGTGAATCACGGTGGGAAGAGAACCTTTGAGACCCTGTGAGATGCAAGGAAAGGAGGGGACAGAGGGACGGTGGGCAGTGGGACCTCTCGTTTCTCCTGGGGGGAGGAGAGGCACTCCGGCAGGAAGGAGGAGGGAGCAGAGAATAAATGGCCCAGAGAAAGGTGAGGATTATGCTAAGGGCTCTCATGTGCAGGAAAGCCCAGGGACTAGTTCAGTCTACCCCTGAGCCCAGGGCATGAGGCTGGCTAGAGGTGACCAGAGCAGGACCGTGGTGAAGTATGTCCTAAGCCGTAGCTTTTGAGAAAGGCTCTCCTGGGCGGCTCCTGTGGCTCAGCGAGTAGGGCGCCGACCCCATATACCGAAGGTGGCGGGTTCAAGCCCGGCCTCGGCCGAACTGCAAAAACAAAAAAATAGCCGGGCGCTGTGGCGGGTGCCTGTAGTCCCAGCTACTCGGG
>CAUYON010132827.1:0-51746 GCA_963573935.1 Arctocebus calabarensis
CTGGGTTTGAACCTGCCACCTCTGGCTTATGGGGCTGGCACACTACTCCGTTGACCCACAGGTGCCGCCCTACAAGTGATTCTTTTTTTTTGTAGAGACAGAGTCTCACTTTATCGCCCTCAGTAGAGTGCCATGGCATCATAGCTCACAGCAACCTCCAACGCCTGGGCTTAGGCGATTCTCTTGCCTCAGCCTCCTGAGTAGCTGGGACTACAACTCGCCACAGCACCAGGCTATTTTTTTGTTGCAGTTTGGCCGGGGCTGAGTTCAAACCTGCCACCCTCAGTATATGGGGCCGGTGCCCTACTCACTGAGCCACAGGTGCTGTCCCTTAAGTTTTTTTTTTAAGTATAGTTTTGAAGAATTATAATGAAAACAAAAAACTATAATACAAATTTCCTTTTTTTTAATTTTAATTTTTTTCTTATTAAATCATAACTGTGTACATTAATGCATTTATGAGGTACAATGTGCTGATTTGATATACGATGTGGAATGCTTACATCGGACAGATTAACATAATCCTCACCTCGCCTACTTATTTGTTGTGGTAAGACATTTATACTCTATTCTTAATAGTTTTAAAATGTACTGTTGCATTATGCACTTAGGTGAGGTCTCACCAAATACCCTCCCTCCTTCTGGCCTCCCCGGTACCCTCTCCCTCCTCCTCCCTCCTTCTTTCTGTACTATAGTTATGTTTTACTATTCATATGAATGTGTAGTGATTATATGATTATATATTGGTTTCGTAGTAGTGTTGAGTACATTGGATACTTTTCTTCCATTCTTGAGATGCTTTACTAAGAAGAATATGTTCCACAGTTTCTTGAAAACATCAGTAACTTCATACCTTACTGAACCCTTAGATTTCTTCTCCATTAATTGATAATTCTTAAACTTCCTTTGTAATTTGTTTTTGTTCTAAAGGCCAAGCAGTGTTCCTGGATATATCTGGTAGATGTTGGGTAACTACATTATTATGAATTATAATTATAAATTGCTATAATTAAAATGATTTTTATTACTGAATTATTGTTTGTGTATCACACACAAACTTTCAGAGTGTATTTTCTAACAGGATTATAATAAACCATTTCTCAATATTGATATAATTTTACGTATACAGAATTTTCATGTCAGTGGAGATTTTTGCTAGTAGACTTGATATGCTCTCAAGTGAATATAATATAAATGCTAGGTAATGAGCCCTTAATATTAACATTTTAAAAATAGTAATGGGAACAATTTAATAGTTTTATGGGTTTAATCTTTTGGGCTTTCTAGATGGGCTTTTTCCTTGAAAATATTCCATACAAAAGATTGTGAAGCTCTACCGGAGGGGAGTCCGACCTGTGGGCCGTAACTGCATGCTGATTTTATGAGGACCTTTTGCCTTTCTGTGGTGGTAGATATCATGAAAAGTATGCACAGACTTTTTGTTTGTTTGTTTTGCTAATCAGCTTTCATATTTATTGTTTGGCCCAATACAACTCTTTTCTCCTAATGTGCAGCAGAGAAAAATAAAGGGTTGGTTATCCCTGCAGAGGGTCACTGAGAGACCCTGGAGTGGGTGTCCAGAGGGTAAGGGGATAATCCAAGAGATCCTTTCAGAAACTTGGTCTCCAGGCCACTGTCTGATTAGAGCTCTAGACCTACAATAGGATGATGATATAACTCAAGGCTCAAGGTCTTAGAACTGGGAGAAGTTATTAGTCTTTTGCAAAGGGAGGAAGCTTTGGTGTATAAAACCAATATTCTAATTATGGAGACAGATTTTAATGTGTACATTGTGTTTTTCACATACATCATTTGCAATTTCGGAAGAATTAAGTATCCTTCATAGAGAAGAACTAACACATGTCGCATGCTGCCTTGCTTTTGTCATCACGCATCTTGCACTTAAACATGTTGGTTGTTAGATTTCAGAAATGATCTTCTAATCGTAGAATCCAGACACAGACAAAGATTTGATTTGGAAACATATAAAAATCTTTGTATAAAAATATGAAATGTTATATATTTAGATTTGATCAAATCACTATAATAGTGAAATAATATAATAAAAAATGCTCTGAAATATTACCAATAGTATTAATAACTTTATATCTTAGTCACATCAGATAAGTTACTTTCAATTTTTCTTGCTAGGGATTTATTGCCAAAGGCCAATGTAAAATGCTTCTCATAGAATTAGACTAGAGCAAGTTTATATGTTAAAATGTCTCCTTAAGGTCATAGTATTTTTTTATGTTTCCAATATTTCTTTTTAACTTTTATTTTTTTTTTTTTATTGTTGGAAGTTAATTTGAGGGTACAAAGAGTTAGGTTACAATGTTTATAATTGTTAGGTAGAGTCCCTCTTATAAGTGTGTTCTGCCCCAAAGATGTGTGCCCTATCCCCAAGTCTGTGCCCATTAAGTGGGGACACAACCATCCCGCCTCCTCATTCCCCCGCCCCCCACCTTAAATCGATTTGAGTTTTTCTCTTATTTGGGCATGTATTATGTTTCCAATATTGTTTTAGATAAGAAACTACCAAGTCTTTCCTTGGTGGTGGTCAAATCTCATCTGTACTGATAGTTATTTCTATGGAAATCTTTTAAAATGTTTTTCTTAAATGCTTTAATTTGTCCACCTGAACTATTGAATGATAAAAAAAATTTCCATGTAATTTTGGGGTGGGAGGGTTGAGAACAAATAAAGTTCAAGAAAGCTTATTTTGGTGAATGAACTTTCTAATTTAGCATCATGCACCTTGAATGTAAAAGGAGGCTGAAACACAGTTGAACTGTAAGGTGTTGTTTGAAGGTAAGCTACTTAGACAAGGTGCAAATAGATTAATTACATTTCTTTTGCTGTATTTTATTCCTAAATCATCTTACCCTTTTGGGAAAACAAAACAAACAAACAACAACAACAACAAAAAAAATCTCTCAGTTTCCAGAGTTACAAGAGTGTTTTGAAATGCTTGGCTAGCCCCATGAATTTAACACCATGTTCTGATAGAAGAACTCGAGAACATTTAGATTTCTCCTTATGTCATGTGAGTACCCAATCAAATGTTTTCCACATGGTGTAGAATGTACTGCAATATTTTATGTGGGGGAAAAAGTACCAAGAGGGAAAACATAAATGATACTCTGCCTATTACAGATTTTCTGTGAGTTTGAGCCAGCTTTTGTGGTTTCAGAGTTAAATTTTTTCAAGGAGAAAGAACCAACTGTAAGTCGTTACTGTTAGCATGTGTGTATTTTATTATTCTACTTTATTGTTCTCTCTCTTTTATGATCTCCAGATTACAATATCACAATGCACACTATCTTCAGTTCTCTTTAAAGCTCAGACCATGTTAAAACGCGGTGGACCATCTGTCAGTTATAGAATAAGTATCTCTATAGGTTAGGTCTCAATTTTCTGGTACTCAACACTTAAGGTTGAGTCATCTTAAGGTATTTGAAATCAGGCAAAATACAATTGCCAGACTGGGATATTATAGAATAATAGGCTAAAACTTTACTGGAAGGGTCATTATACTTTTGTATGCTTTTAATTTTATATTTGCCTCAGGATTACATACTTACTAATAACTAAAGAGGAATTATTTTTAAAGGATTTTAAATGTTGTAGAGTAATATGTACATTTTTTAAGTTTTATGTTTTTTGAATAAGCTAAAAATCCTACTTAAATGTTTAATCTCATGAGGAAAACCGGCCTTTTCTAAAAGTAGAAAAAATACAATTTTATTAACTATACTTCCATTGACTTGCAGAATGACCTGTTTAATGCTTTTAATTCTTATATTAGGTAAGATTTCAGAAGAACTCTATTAAAGTATTAATCAATGTCTTCCTTCTTTTCTTAAGTTGATTTTAAATGGTTGGTAAAAAGTAGTGCATATTTGGGAAGAGATTGTCCTGCTGGGAAGACATTTGATTCGAATTCTTGTAGGCCAAAAAATTCAGATAATAGAAATCTGTAAGTTCCTGGTTGACCAGAAAACACTGCCTAAGTAGATGCAAATGCTGTTTCCATTTATTCTAAAGGGAAGTGGAAGATTATGAAAAAGGTCTTTTCATCATGTTGTACCTTACTCCTGAACATGCGGTGACCCTCTGTTAAAGCAAGTTCAAATTCTTTGCCCTGGCAAGAAATTGTTCAGCTAACATATATTTTGAGATATATTTATTAGATTTTTTAACAAGCTATCCTGGGAATCATTTGAAAATATGTGATATGTGATATGTGCTCCTGGGGTGATTTTAGATGTGGGGTCAGTGTCTTGGGTACTTATTGGAGCCGTATCTACCAGTTGCTAACTGGGTGATTCTGTTTGGGTCCCTCTGTCTCCTTTAGGCTCCCCTTTCTCCTTCCGAACTCCAAGGGTTGCACTAGTGTCATTGCTTCTCAGTTAATGATCTGAAGAGTGATTCCATAGAAGAGCCTGGGGAGCTTATGTAGATTCTTGCCCCATCCTCTTGGTAGGGGTCCTGGACTTGCTATGAACTCCTTTTCATTCTTTCCTCCTCCCTCTTTACTTTCATTCTTCCCTTCCTTTCTTGGTGTCTAGATTTTGTTTTTGTCCCTCTAACTGCTGTTACTGACACAGGTGAAAACTCTTGAGCTGAAATGTAATAGTAGTTCTTCAAGTTCTGAATTGCTGGTCTGAAATTGTAACCCAAAGGATGTTGAAACCAGTCTTGATAGTGATTTTGATGAAAGAAGAGGATGAGTTAGAGAAGTTTATTTTTTTTTAAATCTATTGTATATCTCTGTAACAAAGCCCTTGTGTAATCAAGCAAATCATCTCTCTGAATTTTTCAATTTGATTTTGTAGTCAGTATTACTATATTATAGAAAGCTTAACCAGTTAATTTGTTCAATACGTCTAGTGGTCAGTATTTTCTTTAGGACTGAAAATTATGGCATATTTTGTGTGCTCTAATAACTGTGCATGTAGTACTTAGGCAGTCATTCAACATCTTTGACTTTCCTCTTCTCTATATATTTAAAACTGGTAATGTCTATTTTTTATTGAGAGCTTTAAAAAGACTTTTGTAGGTTGATTTTTATTGCCTTTTTAATAGTTCATTGTATATATGTGAATTATATATTAAATGATATATAAAGAAATAGAAACTTTTTTCTAGTAAGGGTGATATTAATATCCAAGAGTTAGTAAAATTACATATAGGGAATGGGTATATGCAACCTCTGTACTATGTCTTTGTACGTGGATCTACAATTGTCTTTAGTACCTCAAAATGAAAAGTTAAACATGTAGGCATTGTTTGAAATGAGTTACACGGATTATCTCATGTGGTTTTATAAAAACTCACCGAGACAAGTTCTCTTATTATCTCTCCTCTACAGGTGTGACAAAGATAGAGGTGCAGAGCGGTTAAGAAACCTCCAAGTTCTCATGGTTATAAAATGGCAGAACTGGGATTTAATCCAAGGCAAACTGATTCCAGAATCTGTGCCCTTAACACCTATGATTTGAATAATGTAGGCAATATCAAAAATCTTGTGGTTGCCGAGAGAATCAGCACTCTTTGATCCCTGCTTTATGATAAATTTAGACTATACAGCAAATTGTCTTTATCATTTTATAGAGGGCAGTTGTATCATATCATTATGGAATCTTTTGTATCATGTATTCCCAAGGCATATGTTTTAAAAAAGTGACTACTACCAAAACTTCAAGTTGTGTATTCTATAAAGAAAGTTTGACAAGTCCGGTTTAAAAATTGTCTTCTGCCTTTACTACTTCATTGGAGCTTACCATTCATAGGACCAAGATAGGCATTATGATGTTGTTAAAATGAAACAATAGGCAAGTGACATAGAAATTGGATAAAAAAGTAATTTCCATGTTCTGTTCTTTAAAGGGAGACCCTTCAACTATAGGACTTCCGGCAAAGATTGAATAAAGTTCTTAGATTCACTGAACCCAAGAGAATTTGCAGAAGATTTAGGATATGGGGGTGGGGGCAAATGAAATATATTTGAAATAATATGGCTTTAGATAATGGCATTCATGACTTGTTAAAAAAAAAGCCTTTTGTGGAGTCTCATGGCACTTGTATTTTCTATGACAAGGAAGATAAAATTTTTTCAGTACTTTTTCCTTTTTAAAAATTTTCCTTATTAGCCATATAATTTACATAAAAGAGTAAGAATTTAATGTGATTTATTCATAAAGCGATAGGGGAAAGTCATGTGTCATATATTTATTGGCCAGCTTAAAAAAACAGAGTAAGAATTTCTAAATTTCCTCTGCACTGCTCCCAATTATATTCATCAACTTTTCACCCTGAGGAGTTTCTCATTACAATAATGTTAATTATAAATTTTTCATATGTGTGTATCCCAAATCATGTATGGAGCATCACATGTGTTATTAGGCCTTTCTGTGTGTTGTCACTGTATGTACTCTTCTGTGGTTGGCTTTTTATGAGTCAGTATATTTTTTGAGATTCATCCCCATTGATGCATGTAAGTTTGGCTTATAAATTTCACTGCTGTAGAATATTTGTAGCATGACTGCATTAGAGTTTATTGATCTTGATTTATCTTTTTCCCTAATGAAAGATATATGGACTATATGTAGTTTTTCTATCTTATTTTTGAACATTTTGTCTCTTGAAGTATATAGGTGAGAACGTATCTAGGAATGAGAACAGGAGGACATTTAGTATAATAAATAGTTATTGAGACAAGTACTTTTATCATTTACAAGATAATGCTAAGTTGTTTCCCAAATTCACCTTGCCAGTTCCCATTGGCTGTTTTTTCCTTTTTTTATTGTGGTAAAATATTCATAACATTTACTGTTTTTAAGTGTCTGTGTGGTTATCTGTATCCGAATTCTCTTCCTTTTTAAGGCTGAATGATATTCCACTGTGTGTATATACAATTTATTTACCCATTCATCTATCAGTGTTGTTCAAGGATTGTCTTTTACTGCCCAGCCTAGTATCAACCATTTCTTCAAAACGTTCTGTTTCCTTTTATTGGAGAATAGTAATGGGGAAGATCTAAGTGGTTGCTGTGCTCACTGCTGCTAGTGTGGTATTGTTTATAGGTCCTCTCGGTGTACAGAGGTAGGAAATTTATGTATGCTTATTAACACATGCACGTACGCATATTGATTTTAAAATTTGTACATCTTCTATAATCCATGAGGTTATGCCGGTATCCATGATTGTGGTCCAACGCTGCTGGGTACTTAAGTTTTCCTCATCCCCTTATTTATAGCTAATTTCTCTGAGAATGAGAAATATGTGTAATTGTCCACAATATATGCTTATTTGCTTACTTGTAGTATACACACAACATAGTTTCAGATTTTCTAGTCTATACCCCTATAAAAAACACATCCCCCACCAAGTTTACTAATTAGAGTATAATATTTTTACACTTTCTCCAGACATAACCATAATTTGCTTATTAGACCAAGAAAACTCCCCAAAGCATCATAAACATCATTAGTTACACTATTAATATTTTCCTGTTTGTCTCATTTTTTTATTTTATCAAATTTTAAATAAGGTCCCTGCCCTTTATGAGTTTTAGTTTTATGAACCAATAAATACTTGGCCTGTATAAGTTTGGGTTTCTGTCACCTGTAACCACAGCATCTGATAAAAGCAGTGTGCTGGACAATCATCTTTGCTTTTCCACAACAAATAACACGGTTATTATTGGTTCAAAATGTCCTTCTGTATTAAGGAAATTATTTCAGAAGGGAAATACCAAATACCATGAAAATACGCACAAAAAGTACTCCAGATTACTTGAGAACACCCCATTATAATGTTTATTTATCTCTATGATATCAAGTCATGTGAAATTAAAAGCTCTGATAACTTCATTCCTCTCTGTAATTTACAAACACAAATCCCAGAATGAACTCATGGCAAGCCATCAGTGTCTACTACCTAATCACTTCACTTGTGGATTCACCATTCACTTTCCAATTTGACAATGTGTTATAGTGATGTGCTATAATTTTCATTTTAAGCTATACAACAGAAATGATATTACATTTAATAGCTGAATGGCTTTCATGTTACAATTAGAGGTATCCTAAGCAATGAGAGGTGACAAATTATCCTTTAAAATCAAAATTACAGGACACTCACAAAGAACCAGATTTTAAAAGGCTTACCAATAAAGCATCCTTGAAGAGAATATAGTGTGATTTTGCTAACCTTTAATGAACTGTTTGTATTGAGGTTGTAGTTGCTTTTGAAAGGCACGTTCTTCAGAAATCCTAATGTTCAGAGAATGAGTGGAGAACTATTTATTTCTGAGATAGTAAAATAATTAAAATAAATTAGTAGTTATTACACAATCAGTTTTTAAATTTTAATTTAATATGGGATCCCTGTCTCTAATGAAGATGTATTTAAGCTAGGTAAAGTTTAATTCCCTGTGATCCTGACAAATTTTAAGAACAAATTCTTTTTAAAATGTGTTTTTGGAAGCTGTTCATTTTTTTTAATGGGTAGATTCTTTTCCCTATAGTTGTCACCAGACAAGAATTTTGATTTTCATTTTTGAAATAGTATATTTAAGTTAATTCAACTTTTTCTATAGCGCATGCTGTTTCTCTTTCCCCTTCTGCTACTGTTGACTATGAAACTAAGCATTTTTGGCACTCGATCACTTACAATGTAAATTATAAACCCAAATTACCATTTTTTGTTTTCTTTCTTTCTTTCTATTTTTTGGGGGGACCAAACTTCTGTGTAAAACATATAGAAAGACCTTAGTCATGGTCCTCAGTTTCAAATTTGCTAGACATTTTCTAAAAGAAATGTCTTCTCTGAAAGAGGAAAGTCTTTCAGCTCTTTGTAGCTTAACTGAAGCATCTCAACTATTTTTCTTCCTCTGCATTTTCACTCCCAAGACCTAACGTGTCATGTCCAGAATCAGCAGCCTTCTGCATGATGGCCTTAATAACATCTTCCTACTTGTTTTCCATGCAGGTGGTCATTCTACTCCCCAACTTCTCTGTTCAGATCCAGCTTTCATTCTTCCCTGGACCTGAGGACCTAGAGCCTCATTGCTGACCTTTCCCATATGCTTCTTTGTCACTTTGTTGCTGGTCATATTCTTGTCTGTCTCTGTGAGCCTGTACCTGGTCAAGGTCCCATCCTCTGAGTTCCCATTCCATAGTTCATTAACTTAATTTCAACCATCATCTCGTTTTGTGATCATCTCTCTGCTCCAACAAAGGACTAATCCTCAATGTGAACTGTCAGACTTGCTTGGCGTGCAGATTCATGGGCCTGAACCCTGACTTACTCAAGCTCCATCTAAAGCAGTGACACTGAAGGTTCATGTTTTTAGAGAACACTCCACAAAGTTTTTATCGAAGGTATCTACACATTACTCAAACTCTTAATAGTATTTTCATCTGAGTGCCTCACATTCAGTAGGTAGTCAATAAATGCTTGTTGAATAAATATTAAACAAGATGATGAACCTTTTATGGTGCCTGAGAGGTAATCATTGTCTCTAGTCTCGCTGCTGTGGGCTCACTTGTGATTGGTATTGAGCGAGATATAGTTCAGTGGTAACTCCAGAGTGGCCAGAGACCAGCAACATGAACTTCACTCAGAAATGCATAATATTGGACTCTGCTCAGGACCTCCTCAGTGAGACTCTACATTGTAACAAGAACCTTGGTGACTTACCATAAGGTTGAGGAACCCTGGCTTAGAAGACCAGGGTTATGTTGCCTTCTGAGAGTGCAGTGGGCAAGATATTAATGCATTAGACAAGGAGTGACTTGTTGATGAAAACATGGAACTTTAAAGGATGTACTTTGAAAGGTTGTATTTTTTGAGGAAAAGGTAGTGGAAATGGATCATAAATAAAATTATGATGTGTTGTAGAAGCAGCATGCATGGATAAGGTCAACCAGTGTCCTTATGTTGATGTAGGTTGGGGGGAAGTACTTGGGATGATTTCATCCTTCCATGTTTTTCTTAGGGATTTGCCACAGTGGAATGGTACACCTCATTCCCTTCATTATTGCAGAGTGACCCAGTTAATGGATTTATAGGCTAAATTAGCTGATCTGAGGTTTAGAAGCATAAAATAAGTACCTTTGTGTAAAACTCAAACACTATTTAACTCTGTAGGAAATAGATATAGCAGAATATGAGGCTTGAGTACTCATGTCTGAGAATTTTGGCATAATATTAAAATATTTCTTCTTTAAGACCAATTAATATGCTGTGAGTAAGTAACTAAAAATTGTTAATGACCTCCATAGGGTTTTCCTCATAATTGACACTACTTGCAAATACTAAGTAAGGAAATGCTGTCTTTGTTTTCCCTCATTTTTGAAACTCTCTTCCAAGTTTTTCCCCATCTTAATTCTACTGTGTGAACAGATGAAACCCTCTCTTTCCTCTTTTGATTTCTTTTTAACCAGTTTGGGAGAGTTTGGGAAGAATGAATGATGTAGGAACTTAGAGAATGAGAAATCTAGAGGAATGATGAATGACTTACATAAGCAGATACTGGTATCAAATGAGCAGTGAGAGCTGCAGTCAGGTGTAGACAGGTGAGTAGTAGCTGGAAAGCCACACCGGGAACTGGACAAAGATCCTGAGGACAAAGGAAGAATAGGGAAGATGGCCAGGTTGGTGGCGTTGTGGAGATGGCCTCTGTGCCTTGGCCATGAACATGAACGTGGTGCAACAGCAGCACAGATGCAGCTGTGTGTTCCCTGTCAGTCACTGACAGCCAGGGAGGGCAAATTCAGTCCATGGTCAGCTCTCTGTGGTCTCATTGATTGACATTTGTGATGACAGTTCTGCTGAATCACTGCAAATAGACCAGATTTGCATGCGTCACATGTCTTTAAATGTTACATAAAAGTTCTAATTATGTCTCTTTCTTGTATAAGGGAACAATAACACACACTGGGGTATGTTATTATAATGATACATGGAAATTTCAGGGCTATCTACTTGCAGAAAGCTAGGTGTCATGAGAAATGAGGGAAGAAAGGGGGGAATATTTTAAGGATCTGAAGTGATTATTCTCTCAGAATTTGTGTGGTCTTATTCAATTCTGTTTCTTTTTTTGGAGGTGAGGATTTCCTCTCTCCCCATTCCCCCATTTCCCATCTCTTCTGTTTTCTCCTTGATCAGTTTTCACTTTATACTGACCTTGCATGTGACCTCCTTCCTCAACTTTGTCATAACTTATTAGGTTCAACCTCCACTGTTGACTGGCGATAGTCTGTTGTGTCTTGGGTGAAGTTCAAAAGGGATTGAGAAAAGCTTATAGTTTATCTTTATAAGCCAACCCAAACAAGCCTTTGGCTGCCTTTGAGAGATATGCATCCCTAAGCAATCAGTTGTGTTGAGTTTGATGTGTAGGTCTTATGCCAAGTAAACCTACTTCCTTCAGAGACTGAAGATGAATCAGGTAACAGCATATAGGTATCATTGCATTTAAATCACGATTACTTGTGGTATGTTCACGTAACATTTATATAGCTCTGCCTCATTTTAAGACACATTTGGTGGGATTTACAATCATGCATAAAATACACCTTGGAGAATCTATAATCCAATAGAGAGATGATAGTTAACTAACCAAGACAGTTTTTTAAAAAATAGTTTCAGAAATATAGTGTATTTATAGTTATTTTTCATAATACTGTTGAACTTCATTCTTAATATATGGCCTCATTTTGTTGAAGAAATACTTCTAATGAAACTCTTCAAAAGCATATCTTGAGAATTACTTCAGTTGAAAGTATTTTGTTATAATAGTTATAATGGAGTTAATTATTTCACAGCAAACAGGACTAATGGGAGAATATTGGTAGACTGAGGTATGTTTTCAAAGCCTGGTGGATTAGCAAACAGTTGAGGAATTAGGGGCAAGTGCTTTCAAATGCTTGTCACTTTAGTTTTGAATTAAAGCTGATATTTGAACAGGCAGAAAATATTAAGTGATGAAAATCTTTGATCATCTTAATAGTAAAAATCTTTAAAGTGCAAATTAATTGCTAATTTAATTCACTGTAATGCCATGTAAAGTGATGTGTCTTTACTTAAAAACTTGTAATTTTGATGAAAATATGTAGATTATTAACCACATGTAACCTTCCGGTTATTTCATCTTGCCTTTTTACATAGTTCTTGCATGTTAGTGAATGTTTTTCATTATAACATTTTTTACTCATTATTATAAATTACAGCACAATAATCAAAGAGAAACCAGAAGTATTACTGATACAGTTGCCTTTTTTTACAAATTGCAGAGTGATATGTTTGTTAATTTTTAATGTGCTTCTGAAACTTGGAATGTATATGAACAATAGGTAAACTATTTAAATACTACTTTGTGGTTGTACATTAATCCCAGAAATAAATGTATCCATTCATAGCCTCTTTCTCTGCTTCTTTTTTTTGTGTGTTAAAACAGAAGCTGAGTTTAAGTATTTGCCTCTTGAAGTTATTTTCTTTTTTTGTGGTTTCTTTTTCAGTATCTATAAGAGGCATATGGCAGTGCTGTCCTTACATGACTTTTATAAAGGTCTAGTGAGAATATAGTCAATTCTGTTATTTAGCAATAGGTTAATCTGTGTTTAATTATACTAAAGTAATAGACATTATTATTAATATTTTAAATTGCTACGAGCCAAAAGTCCATATATTAGATGATATTTCTTGTTTAGAGTCATGTGGTAACTATTTATAGAGGCCACATTGGGCCTCTTGGTACACAAAAATTCCTGGTGCTCTTGCCAGGCCACTGTGTAGCTTTCAAAGTCATGAAATACAACCATGAACTATATTTCATGTGTGGTCTGTCCAAATTGGACAAGTAGGTTGGTGTTTGACCTTCTAAAATGTAAATGTGATAAACTGAAATATTGAAATCAAAGTGAAAATTGCATATTGTTTAACATTAAAAAAATAATTACTGATCAGTTGGAAAAGTATACCATTAAACAACTTGCACCATAATATGGAAAAGGAATCAGATGGTTCATGGCTGAATATGAAAAAGGATAAATTGATATCTTTTGTGTCTCTTTGAGTTCTTGAAGCAAAAGACAAAAGCAAAAGGGAAAAATTAAATTTTTTCACATCCAATGGAAAAAAAATCATTGCCTAATTATCTTGATTAGATGATGCAGATTTGGTACTGATAGCAGGCAACGGGAGTAAGAACATTACCTACCTTCCAGATGATTCAGAGCTGACCACTCCGGATATTTACGTGGTGCCTATTACATTGGGTTATGAATTCAGACGTTTTGACAGAGACCAAATAACACTGGCTTAAACAAAACAATATTTTTGGGACCAGGTACGGAGGCTCACGCCTATAGTCCTAGTCTTTGGGAGGCCAAAGCCGGTGGATTGCCTGAGCTCACAGGTTCAAGACCAGGCTGAGCAAGAGCAAGACCTCCTCTCTAAAAATAGCCAGGCATTGTGGCGGGTGCCTATAGTCCCAGCTACTTGAGAGGCTAAGGCAAGAGAATCACTTGAGCCCAAGAGTTTGAGGTTGCTGTGAGCTGTGACACCACGGCACTCTACCAGGGCAACAAAGTGAGACTCTGTTTAAAAAAAAAAAAAAATTATCTCATGTAAAAGTCTGAGATGAAGAGAGTTTGGAAGTAGAAACGAAGCATCATTCTACCATGCTTTAGCAGTAATTCTTAACCCTGTCTGCATTAGCTTCATATGGACAGCACAGAAGAACGGGCTTTTGGGCACCACCTTGATGATCTCTGAGAATGAAATCCAGGACCTATCTCATCACAATCTGTGGTCATAACTTGGTCATAAGATCATAGCTACAATGGAGGTTGGGAAAGGTAAGTCCGCAGCTTCAGGCAAGTGTGCGTGCAACTAAAATGTAGTTGGCTTTATTACTCAAAAGAAGGCATGATAGGTACTAAGGGATAATAAGTAGTTTTCCATTTGTGGATTGTAGTTTAAATGTAGTCAACAGTAAAGGCAGGTGTGCCCAAACTTTTGACTTCTCTGGGCCACACTGGAAAAATTATCTCGGGCTTCACATTAAATACACAAACACTAACTCAAGCCAATGAGCAACAGAAAGGTCCATGTGTGATTTTCATGACATCTGTCACTGCAGGTAAACAAAAAAGTCCTTACATAATAATCCAAATTATGCAGCAGCCCATTAAAAGAATCTTCTAAGATTGTCGAGCAGGTCCCAAGTTTGTGACCACTGATAAAGAAATGTACAAATCTAAGTAATAAAATATTATTTTTAATATTTTCTATTATAAAAGTAAAAGAAAAGTGGGCAACATAAAACTAGTAGAATATTTGACAATGTATTTGAAAAACTAATGCATCAGTGTCTGATGGAGGAGTTGCACTTCTCAGTTCTCAAGGTGCTCAGCAGAGATTTTGGCTCTAATTATATTCTTAATGTGCTTCATTCTTGAAAACAGTTGCTCACAAATGTAAATGCTACCAAAAGCAACAGCATGAGACATGAATAAAGTGTGATTGTGAAGCAAGGGATATTTATCTCTGGGAATAGATATAGGATCTATAAAACTTCAGTAGAGCTGTAACCACATTTTTCTGTAAGTTGAATGTCAGGTGGCAGCTCTATGCATTCTGTGTGGACATTGGCGGGTAACATATTTATGCTGATTGGAAATAGAGTCGCAAATGTACCAAAATACTGATTATTTTCCTGGAAATCTTGAAATCTGTTTTCAAATTCTTGTATCAAATAGAAAGGCAAGGCTGCATATGTCTTGCTGTTCACAGAACTGTATTTAGCTGATGCGTTGAAATGCATAAAGTTGTTTGCCTTAATCTGAGCTTGTCATACTTTCAGTTTCATTTGTAATGCTGTTATGATTTGAAACATTGTGTTTATAAGTTGGTTTTCACCTTGAAGGTGCTTCTTTAACTTCAGTTATATGAGTGATTAAATACACTAAAAGTGCCAAATATGTAAGCTAGTTTTCATCATCAAGTTGTGGCACAAACTTGGTTTTTGATATGATAAACAGCTTAATGATATTGCAAATCATAAAATATTTACAGCATTTGGTCTTGACATAGCCAAATTTATTTGGAAAAGTAAATGTTGGTGCCATAGTTAGCATCAATACTTTTAAGGAATTCCTGGAATTGGAGATGATTTAATCTCTTGGCCCTCATGAAAATCATAGCCTTGATGACAATGTTTATGACATCCATTTTTAAAGCTTTTGAACATAAATTTTCTTGATGAGCTGTACAATGATACTTCATTAAATGTGAATTTGGGGCAGCAATGGCTTTGTCTTCTATTAATTTTATAGAAGTCCATCTCTTTTACGCCCATTACTGGGGTACTGTCCGTAACCATACCAAATATGGTGATGATGGACAATGAAAATCATTTAAAAATATTTTTCACCACTTTGTGTAAATCTCTTGATTTAGTTGTGTCTTTTAATAGCCCTGAAGAAGTCATTTCTTCAGTGACAGTGTATACCTCTAATAAAAATGAAGAATACATTTGAGTTGTATTTGTAGCATCGGTTCTGTTATCTTTTGCCAAAGCTTAAAATTTAAAATTAGCGTCTTTACCCTCCAAACTTCTTTTGATAGACTTTCCAGTTTCTTCTGTTTGCCTGGCCATAGTCCAGGGAGACAAACTAATTTTAGAAATAACTCCTTTTTTTTTCAGAAAAAATTATATCTGCCATGCTTTCTATACATTACTTAATGGACCCACCATCAGTAAATGATTTTGATTTTTTTGCTATTCAATATGCCTCCACATAAGTAGCTTTTACAGTGAAATCCACCTGAGTTGTACCTTTTTAAAAGATTTTTTGTTGAATAGACAAACTTTTTTCAGTACCACTGTTTTGTCCCTGTGTCACCACCCTTTATATACATCAAACCTGGCAGCATGTTTTTCCACTTGCCCTTTCAGTATATTCTGTCCCTGATTTGTAAGGGAAATCAAAAGTAGTCCTGTTAGATTTCATGACTGCACATAGTCCAGGATATTAGGAACAGATGAAGAGGAAGAGTGTGAAGTCACTAGGAGAGAGTTGAGATGGCAGAGAGGGCCAGGACATTGGAGTGATAAAGGTCGTGATAATTATAGGAAAGAGTGGGCATGATGACAATAAATTAAAGATTGACAAAGTAAGATTTTTGAGAGAGGCTAGTGTATTATGATTGACATGTTGGTCTACTTAATTACTTAGGTAACCAGAGAGCAAATGCCAAATTTCTTCTGGCAAGAAATAGTGATTTTTATTTTCCTATGTGAGTGATAAATTTATTGATTTTGAGTTCTTATATGCCTTATAGAGATAAGACAAGAACATGAAAAATGGTGTTCTCCAAATTACTGAACTTATGTGGAATGCCTTTTCTTTAATGTTAGTCTCATTACATTCTCTTTTCTGTCAGAAAACCTTGTGTGTGCTGCTTTCCATAGAATCCTTGCCATTACCTCATTTTCCAAAGCATTATACTTGTTGCCATTCATGTTAAAGGCCAATAGCTGTAGTTGCTTTCATTAAGCAAAGTTTGATTGGCAATCATTCATATTTATAAAGTATTGTTGCAATCAAAATCTTAATATTTAGCTTCTCTTTATTTCTTTTGCATTTTAGTTTACTTTCCTCTTAGATGATACTGAGAAAAACTGTTTTAAAAACACAATATCTCCAAATCTTATGATTGATTCAGACTGAAATCTTTTATGGATTTTATGCCCCACATGTAGCAATACTCAGCAATATATTCACAGCAAGAATGTACTTAGAATTAATTACCTGTGTCATTCATCCAGGTATTCCCTTACTGTTAAATGACTGCTTTATTATTCAGTAAAATTTTGCTTTTCACCATTTTGGGTAACCTCTGTCATCAGCGAATGGTTGAAAATTCCCTTCCAGGAATTCTGATTATCTGCAATATTTTGGGTTGAATAGGTGCACTGTGTAAGTTGGGATGGCAGTCCTTGGATACTCAGTTGTTATAGTAGTGGAGTAGTAGGAGATACTCAATACTTGAACATATGGTCCTTGCTTTTAAGATGTGATTGATCTTGTTGTAGAACAAGGTATACTTGAATTGGTAATTATTTCTGGAGAAGTAATATATACTACACAAAGAGAAAAAAATAACAAACGTAGGATGGGTAGGAGGTAATACAAGAGGAGAAGTAGTCATCGAGAGCTAGGAGTGATCCAGCTGTTTATAATTATTACAATTTGGTCCGCCAGGCAGAGCAAAAGGAGGAAGTGGGAGCGTCAGAGTAGGATACTCAGTGGTGTCAGAGAAATGCCTGCATTGCCTTATAGTGGAGACTAGGTTTAAAATAGCAGAGGAGCTTAAATGCGATGAAACATAAATAAATCTAGATTACTTTTGTTTGAATTTTAGTTATTTGAATAATCTGTTTCAAAATGCCACTTAATCAGACAGGAGAGTTTCTTCTTTGTAAGGCATGAACGAGGTAGTTTGGCAGACACGAACGACTAAGGATGTTACTTAGAAAATAAGGTGTCATCTTTGAAAGGAGTGTGAGCTTTTCTTACCTGGAAGAAGCAAGAAAAATTGCTTTGAATACATATATGATAATATATCTTAATGTTCACAATTTAATAAACAAATTATGTTAATATAAAGTAAAAAACTAGAGCAAACCTAGTAATTTTATCTTTTTAATGGGCTATAAGCTGTTTAATTTGCTACATCCTATTTTCCCTCTTTCAATTCTTGCTTTGGAATGCCTTAAAACTTAAAAAAAATACCTTGTAACTATAATCAAATCAGAAGATGTGCTTTTCCTAAGTAGCGCCTTTTGGTTTGATATCCCCGGGCTGTCTTCAGAACGGGAGAGTGTATGGAGTCTCCTTTATGTATTTCATATATTCAACCAATCAGGTCTTGTGCATGGCTGAGAGTGAGGCTCTGGAATATATTTACCACTGTGTAGGAAACTGTTTGCCTTCCTTTATTAAGATATCCCTGCGAGAATTTAAAAAAGGCTGCCATAAATTCAAAGAAAGGCCCCTGTGGCCGCCTCTGTAAAACTAGAGAGAGGTGGCAGGAAGTGTTTCAAGGACAATTCTGACGTGATCCCCGATGTCACATAGCCACTGACATCTGGGGAGTGACAGCAGCTGACAGACCATGTTGGCACAGCAGAAATTAAAGATGGACCAGCTCAGTTGGAAGGAGCATGTCATGCTGACTGGGAGGTAGAGAAGCAGAACAGTGTGGCAGCCGGTGCAAACAGTGACCATTAACAGTAACTAAGAGACAGATTGAGTCCAGGGAGGGCTGCAGACCACCCAGCAGTGGATCTGCCATCATGGTACACAGAGCAGTTCTGCTGTCAGCAGTAGCTTCTCTCAGTAAAAGGTTGGAGATGTTTGTGTTCAGTCTCCTGCTTTTGTTGGATGGTGACAGGTAAGGAATGTACCTTTTGTCATGAAGAGTGATGCAGTTTTAATGAGAATTTGACCTTGAACATGAAGAATTGCTGAACCATCACTAATTGAGTGTTCACTCCAAATGAATTCCCAGTTCAGCTGCTGCTGGTTCAACTTCACTCACCCACAGAGATCTCACACATTCTCACAATGGCAGTCGGACTCGGTGTGTGTTTCAGGGCAATGGAGTCCGGGCCTTGGACTGAGAATAACACTAAGGGGACAGCATCTGCTTTTCCTGTTTTATTATTTACACCTTAGGTGCTGAAAAACCTGGAGAAAATCAAAGCTAGGCGTTTTTACTTGTCTGGTTCTCTCTACATCCTATTCAATGATGATTCTAAAACCTCAAAGCCCTCCTTAAGCGCCAATCTCATCTCCCCTACTCTTTTAAACTCTTAGTTGATAATCCTCCTAGCAACATTCTAAGAAAACAGAGGCCTTGAGGCATCAAGAAACTTTCTCATTCCCCATATTATTGTCTATAAAATATATTCATTTCTGCACTAGATATTTGGAATTGCTTTTCCTACGTAAGGTAGATTTTTCCACTTGCCCTTTCAGTACATTCTGTCCCATCCAACCTGAGATCATTTAACTTCACATTCCCCTTTGCTTTTCTGACCCATCTCAGTCCGTACACATGAAGTGCTGCTTTCTTAAAACCAAGCTGGAAAAACAAACCAACATTTTTTACTTCTTCCTTGCATTCATTTTTCTGCAATTCCCTAATCCTCTTCCCTTGCTCTTTCTCAGACAAGTGGCTTAAATGAGTTATTTAAAGAAGAATAAGATCTCGCTTAACCCATTCCCCATCCTACTGTTTCTGCCAGTAAGATTCATTGAAATTCCATGGACAATTTACTTAAGAGAAGTATGGCTTGCCAATGAGAGGACCGTTAAAGGATTGGGTCAGATGACTAGGGTCTTGACTAGCCAGCTAGCTAAGCGCTTCTTTACTGTTAGGTATTTTTTTTATTTTTGGTGTGTTTGTGTATGAGAAAGAGAAAGAGATTCGTTCCATTTGAATGGCCACACCCAATGCTCAGGGGGTAGGAATGGGGAAACAGCCCTGTACAGCCAGGTCCTAGGTTCTTAAGTGTGGCCTCTTGACTGACTCCAAATATTACGGAATATTCTTTTTTTTAAATTTTTTTTATTAAATCATAATTGTATACATTAATGAGCTCATGGGGTGCAATGTACTGGTTTCATATACAGTCTGAAATATTTTCATCAAACTGGTTAACATAGCATTCATGGCATTTTCTTAGTTATTGTGATAAAACCTTTATATTCTGCATTCAGTAGGTTTCACCTGTACCCTTCTAAGATGCACCGTAGGTGTGGTTCCACCAATTACCCTTCCTCCACCCATCCTCTTCCTTCGTCTCCCCTCCCTTGCCACTTTCCCCATATTCTTGTGCTATAATTGGGTTATAGCCTTCGTTTGAAAGCTATAAATTAGCTTCATAGTAGGCTGAGTACATTGGATACTTTTTCTTCCATTCTTGAGATACTTTGCCAAGAAGACTATGTTCCAGCTTCATCTCTGTAAACATGAAAGAGGTAAAGTCTCCATCTTTCTTTAAGGCTACATAATATTCCATGGTGTACATATACCACAATTTATTAATCCATTCATGGGTCAGTGGACACTTGGGCTTCTTCCATGACTTAGAAATTATGAATTGGGCTGCAGTAAACATTCTGGTACAAATATCTTTGTTATATTGTGATTTTTGGTCTTCTGGATATATACCTAGTAGAGGAATTATAGGATCAAATGGCAGGTCTATTTTTAGATCTCTAAGTATTCTTCAATACATTCTTTTATTGAAAGGGGTGCAGCAGAGAAGGATGAAGCTTTTCTTGACTCCTTTGGTGGTTAAAAAAGAACAATTTTTATTTTATTTTATTTTTTATTAAAGCATGGCTGTGTACATAAATGCAATTGTGGGGTACAAACAAAAAATTAAAACAAAGAACAATTTTGAAATCAAAAGGCCACAGGTTGCCCCTTCCTGGCTGGGCTTCTAGTCTCTTAGAAATATTTTTAACTCAAACTCAAAATATTATCCATGGCATTATCCATAATTCCTGCATCGCTTATATAGAAAACTATGCATTAATTTCAGATTTCTAAGCACGAGTCAGTTGTTTTTGACAGTGATGGTTTTTTCATAATTTTACCAGAGCAAATATGTAAATAACCTATGAGATCATTTATTTACTTATTTCTGGTTTGTAGTCAAACTGGTTCCAGTTCTTGGTTGAATGACTATAGTATAACTTACTACTGTAGTGGACAAGGATGAAGGAGAAACAGTAGGATGGGGAATGGGTTAAGTGGGATCACATTCTTCTTTAAATAACTAATTTAAGCCACTTGTCTGAGAAAGAGCAAGGGAAGAGGATTAGAGAATTGCAGAAAATGAAGGAGAAAATTACAAAGAGGTTCAGGAAAACAAGGAATTCAGGATGGTGGAAGCTTCTCAATGATATAAGATGCAAGAAGTAGAAACCTATACAAGTTCATGTGGAATAGGCTGGTTGGAATATATTTGGAGCTTATTAAAGAATAAAAGGTATTGAGGCTAAGGCAGTAAATAAGAGGTTTATCTATGAAATGTGAAGGAGGTGGATACTTGTTGGAATGAGCTTGAGCCCATAAGAGATTACTAAGTAGTACATATTTGTAGACTGGGACTGGCAAATCGTGTTCACTTGCATTTTCCTCCTTTATTCTTGAGGATCTAGTAGGTGGGAGTATGAGATGGTTACTGTCATTCCTATTTATTAAATGAGAAAATCATTTTAAAGTAGTGAATTGCATAAACTGCATAAGTAGAGATGGAGGTTATCTTAATCCACTGTGATCTTTCTGCTTTATTAGTTGGCTTCCCCCTTTAAGTTAAGGCTATAGATAACAAGTAGAGGCAGAAAGAAAGGAACTTCTGAAGATGCAGAGGGAAGATGTTGGGAAGGACGCAGTACTTGAGGGGGCAGCTTCTAGAATGTGGTGGCGGACAGTGTTACCCTTAAAGAGGAAGAGAGATTCTCATTCTGTCATTTTAGGACAGGCTGACAGGTTGATTTTAGGGTCTAGGATTTGGACTGTTTTGAGCAAAGAAAAAATGTTGATAGATATGTATGAGGCAGGGGCCCTTGCGGGACCCTGCATAAAACCTTTCAACATTCTCTGTTGACCATGCAAGTCTTGACTAGGTGTTACATAGTCAGGCAACTGTGAATTTGTGACTACTGTTCACCAATCTTCATGGAGCAGTTGATAGGTTGATTGGAGGAACTCCCCAAATGGAACAAGCATAGGCCACTCCATTTTGAGCATAGGGAACTCTGTCTTGGCTGTTCAGTGACCTTTGCTGCAACCTCCCACTTCTGGGCCCCAGCCAGAAGGAACAAGAACTAACAGACACAGTGGCTGCAGAAGAAGCTAACCCATAAAGGAAAAGCACGATCTCAGGGGGAAGCCCACTGGGACCACCAGTACAGCAAAGTAACTCTCCCCCTTCCTGCCCTACCTAAAACCTTTAAAAGACAAGCATGCTTGCTGACAGGGTCTGATGCCTGCTGAGTGTCAGCCCACCTTCACCGAGGTGCCTAATCAACGTCAGCATCCGGCTTTGTGACTTGACTGAGTCAACTGCTACCTTGCATCAGTGGAATATAAAAACCAAGCACGTGGTTCCATCTCTGACCAGGTCTTTTTCTTCGTTGATCTTGATGTCTCTCCATAACTGGCTGTTGCAGAATAAAGACATATGAAATGTCTACGCTCTCACCTTGATATTAGGGTTTTGCCTCCTTCCTCAATGAGAAGAGGCAAATGTGCTTCTGTAGGTGTTAGTTGGCTCCTTCCCATCCTGCTAAAACTCAGAACCTCGGTCTAGCAAACTGTGGATGATAAGCCATCTTACAGATGATCAAGTGTGTCTTTGTTTTTTTGTGGTGTAATCCTGAAATGTGATACCTCGCAGGCATCTCTTATGTCTCAAAATGTTAATATATCAATAACATATTTGTTATAACTCTGTTTCTTAAATTATCCTTTTTAGATATTACTAAACTGTAAGTTCCCAGAAGATGAAAGATGCACTGTTGTATCCTGTAGCAGAGCACCATGTAGGCATCAGGAAATGCTTTGAGCTCATTTTTAAATATACAAAAACACCTTGTTATATTTTTTATTGTTTCTATAATTTAATAATTATAGGCATTTAAAAAATTTTATACTTGCTTTGGACAATTTAACTCATTTGGTAACTCTTATTTTTTGAGTTCTTTTATTTTTAACTCTGAAAAGTAAATGAATTTTAAAAAATTAATGTTTGCTTGGTTCTGATTCCCATGATCATTAATTTCTCCTTGTTTTCTTTTTCACTTTTACTTCAGTAATTAATCCTTTTTCTCTCTAGCTACAGACTGCTTGAGGTACAGGGCTTTAAGTGTGTGTGTAAGGCCTATGCCTTGGGTTTGCAATGGTTGGTTAGTTTTTATAGGGTAGTTATCCTGCTCTGTAAGCATATTTCCTGTATGATTGTATTTTGTTATACATCGCAAAATTAGCATGTAGTTTTGCAATGCTCCAAATAATGTTAGGACTAAAGATGGAAGAGTACTTAGCTTTGTTCCTTAAACTTATGCCATCTTCCTAAAAGCAATTTGCAGACAGATGCAGGGGTGAAAAAGAAAAAAACATAGTGGGAAGGCCATTGTCTTTCAGAAGAAAACATTGCATAGTGATAATCTGATAGGCTTTCATAGGAGAATAAATGATGTAATCTCTATATTAAACACAGATGGAATATTTCAGTCTCAGCTGTCATTGAAGAATCTCCACATTAGTTTGGATTGCACACCTTTGGGGCATATATAAATAACAGTGATAAAACTACCTCGTTGCTGAGCTGGAGTGTACAACTTCCCTTTATCTGTGCCATCTGGTGCTACAGAGGATGGCAATTTTTTTTCCACCGTGATTTCTTTCTTGGGGATTTGCAGACTTCTTTAGCATAAAATATATTTGGCCAAAATGAGTCTTTGCCCAGATTTGAGTGACAATAGGTTGAAAGAGAAAAGGAATTCTAAGAGATTGGAAGCGAGAGACAGACAAGTTAGTCGACACACAGATATTTTAGAGGGTGGTGGGTGATCACAAATATGGTACTTTGTAAGCCTCATTCCCTAGTGATAGCAAGCTGTTCATAGTTTTGTTTTTGCCATTTTTACTGTTGCTTGTAGCATAATAGTAAACAATTGATGCTCTGGTTTTTACCCATTGAAGCAATGAATGGTTGTTATTCTGCCTTAGGGCTCTCACTTTATTGTAGATTCCCCAAATTGGTTTACAGTGCTTTATCACCACTGACTCAATTTGTCTAATTTAATACCAATCAAAAAATTTGTTGGCTGTTGTCTTGCAATAACCTGCGTTCCTTTATTGTCTATCACTGTGATTAAAATGAAAACAAAGTTGGTTTATGTTTTATTAAAAAAGAACATTCATTCTATGAATTATGAATTTCTGATAGGTTTCTAAATTATTTTAGTTATTCCCCCAAATTGAACTTAGCTTATTTAAGAAAAAATCTGGGCCCAATTAGGGGTTTATACCAACATAAGAGAAATAAATTCTCTCTGGATTAGTCGAGAGCTGTACTGGAAAAAACTGTAGCATGCTCATGAATAGAATCACCCCTGAGTTTACAGTCATGAGAAATGTGAGTGACAATTCTGACAAAAGAAAATTCGGAGCTCTTTGAGTTAAAATGGAATAAAATTAAATTATTTAAAGTTAAGTTAAATATGCAATTATTTGTGTCCTAGCTGTAGGTTGTATTTTTTTTTTTTTTTAATTCTTAAAGGTAGGAAGGTAGTGTGGTATGGCTAGAACCTCTTCTGATCAAATTGGGTCCGAAGCTATGGTTAGAACCTCTTCTGATCAGATTGGGTCTTTGCTTAGCTCTGAGCACTTCAGCTGAATTACCTGAACTCTCTGATGCCCTTTTCAGTTCTATCAAAATTGTTTCTTTACATTTTCATGGGGGAAAAATAGGTTTCACCACTAAGTGCTTTTCAGGATTCACTTGCAGTGCGGTTGTTTGTTTTCGATAAGCCTACTAGTATTACTCACTAATATCCTCTTACCATGTAGAGAATTTCTGAATAAAACTTGGAAGTTTTCAAGTCTAGCAGTGGTTTGGTAAAAAGCTAGGAGAGTACTATCTTTTCTTACTGGAAATAAATTCCCTCTATTGCCACCCAGGTGAGTTATGCAAAAGAGAAGGGCTGGGTTCAGAAACTTAAGTGTGATTCTTAGACACTGTCCCTTCAAGGACATACTGGACAAAGAGCTACCCAGATTGGGCTGGGAGGGATGCTGGGGAAGCAGTTGGTGGTGACTAAGGAAAGCACAGTTTGACTGCAGCTGTGGTTTTCTCTAGACTTTCTCAAGTGCCCTGATATTCTGGTGCTGGCTTAGAAACCACCGATTGAACATTAATTTGTTACTTTGCCCTTCACTCTAAGATAGCAATGTTGTTTTTCACAAAAGAAGAAACTATTTTTTGCCTTTCTTGCTCTTTAAGTAACTAGCAGAAGCCGAAGAACACATTCGATTCTGTTTGTCTGATTCTAGAGACATGTCCCCTTAATTATGGGTGTTTGGACTATGTAGATGTTGGTATTCAGATGCTCGTATTCACAAAGCTGAGTGAGGTTCATTGCGGGGTAGAACATTGGCCAAAAATGCCTGATTTTTCGCAAAGATGTTTTTCACTATGGGATTTCCCCATTTCTGCCTTTTTGACCACACTTCCCAATTAGGGGCCAAGTCATTCCCTAATTATGAGCATCACTCTCCTTTCCATTCGGCCCCTAGCAGGGTGCCTGCCATTATGTACTTTTCAGAAAAAGATTTTTCTACTGAATGTATAGCAAGAATTCATTTAAGGTGTTAAAGGAATTTATACATTGAAGGTAAAAGATGAGCCTGAAGAATCTTGTTCCTTAACTTAGAAGATGCTCAGTCTAATAAAATCACTTCAAAAGGAAACAGGAGGCAGATTGATAGTACTTGCATTGGTAAACATTGGAATTAAGAGCATCAAAAGAAAATAAAGATTATAATTGTAATGTATTGAATAAATGTCATTAAGTTAGTAGTAATATATATGTAGTTATATAAACCACCACCACCCACAATATCATCATAAAACATGAAATTCTTAGGGATGAATTTTAGAAAATAAAAAAGAGCTATATATTACAAACTACCCAACGTTGCTGAGAGAAATGAAAAAGACTGAGAAAGATATAGATTTTATGGGTAAGAAAACTGGTGTTAAAGTGCCCATCTTCCTCATTGATTATATATAGATTAATGCAACCTCAGCAAAACCCAACAGGTTTTGTTTTTGTTTGTTTGTGGGTTTTTTTGGTGGAAATTGATCAGAACTGATAGAATCAGATACAAGCTAATTCTAATATTTATATGGGTTCAAATGATCCTCTGTCTTAGCCTCCTGAGTAGCTGGAACTACAGGCACCCACAACAATACCTGACTAATTTTTCTGATTTTAGTAGAGACAGGGTCTCACTCTTGCTTAGGATGGTCACAAAGTTCTGAGCTCAAGGGATCCTCCCACCTCTCCTGCTCAGAATGTTAAAATTACAGGCATGAACCATTGTGCCCAGTATCATAACATTTCTGGAAATAAGCATTGGAGAAAAAAATATATTTTTTTGTAATTTTAAGTTAGGCAAATATTTCTTACAACATCCTGAACCACAAAAGAAAAAAACTGGCAAGTCACAGACTGGGAGAAAATATTTGCAAAACATATTTGATAAAGGACTAGTATCTAACATATACAAATACCTTTTATAGTTTAATATTAGAAGGTGTCCTGATTAAAATTTGGGTAAATGATTCAAGCAGACATGTTCCCGAAGAAGTACAGATAGCTACATGCAAGGGTTCACAATATCTCCAGACATCAGAGAAAAGCAAATTAAAACTATGATGACACTACTACGTCCCTTTAAATAGTTGGAACTGAATGGACTGAAAGTCGCAAGTATTGGCAATGCCGCAGAGCAACTGGAAGTCTCCTGCACGACCGGGCGATTCAGAATTCACAATGGTGCAATCATTTTGGAAGTGCCTGACATTTTCTTTTTTTTTTTTTTTTTATAATTTTATTGAATCGTAATTCTGTACATTGGTGCAATCATAGGGCACAATTCATATACACTCAGAAATGTTTTGATCGTACTGTTACAGATAGCCTTCATGGCATTTTCTTGATCACTATATAAAGACATTGATACTCTACATTTAATAAGTTTCCCCACTACCCTGCTAAGATGCACCGTGGGTGTGATCCCACCAATTGCCCTCCCTCCACCTGTACTCCCCCCTCCCCTCCCCTCCCTTTCCTTCTAAACCACCACAGAGACTATCACATCTCTCTGTCTGTCTTAGTCCATTTTCTACTGCTGTAACTAAATATAACACACTGGGATAGAGGTTTATCTGGCTCTTTTCTGGAGACTGAGAAGTCCATGACCATGGTGCTAGACTTTGGCAAAGGCTGTCCTGTTGCACCATGAGGCATCATGCAGTGAAACAAGCCCAGGAGTGACTTCTTCCTCTCTCTACAATGCCACTAATACAATCATGAGAGTCCCATTCTAATGGCTTCATCTAATCCTAATTACCTCCCAGAGGCACAGGGTCAATCACCGTATATTTCCAAGTCATGGAATTTGGGGGATTTGGGAAACACATTTAAATTACACCACCAGCCTTTTACCTGGCACAACTTATGAAGCATGGTGGGGGTGGGGGTGGGAGAAATAGAGAAAGAGGTATCATGTGCCATACAAGGCCATACCCAGGCCTGTCCTAAGCCACATCTCTACTGAGGGACAAACCTGCAGCTTGAACCACAATCTCCACATATCCAGATCGCCAGATTCCCGTGCCCAATTGACCCTGAGATTTTTTTCAGGGTTTTCTTGATCCTGTTTCTAGACCTGAAGGTTGTCCTGGTTTTGCTGCTCCCTAGGGCTGAGGGTGGATGTTGAGGAAAGGTTGAGTGTCCACTGTGTATGGAAGGCCACACAGTGCAGAGAAAAGGCTGGGCTGGGAAAAGAAACAGAACTCTCTGCAGGCCAGAGAGCCCTGGTCAGCCCAACATTTCCCTAATTCAAATCAAAATGCTGTGTCTAAGAACTATAAAAATGAGCTAGGACATCGTTAAGGTAAATTTATGAAAATAGATGAGAATACATATTTCAATTAAGTTTCATTGCTTGACTTACAGACTTTGACTATTTACAGATCTGAAGTGTAAATACCTCCCTCCACATCCTTGTTCCAGGACTACAACATTGCCAATGAGTTACTCGTCTCCAAGATTATCCCTTTACATCCAACCCAAAGACTAAATCACCTGTATCGAGCCTCTTCAGGACAGTTGCCTGCTGCTTCTACTAATTTCCAGGCTTTTTATATAATATACGCTTTATGTGACATGCTGTACTAACACGACCTTTTACTGCAAATCAAGTTTACTTTTGCAAATAATTTTTTGTGTTATGGGCTTTTAAAGCCTTTTTTAAAAAGTAAAGACAAGAAATAAATAATAAGATAGGTGGTTCCTTTTATGATGTCAGTCTTTTGGAAAACATCGCAAAATCTAGCCTTTTCAGACTTGAGTATACAGAAGTAACACTAGTACAGAAAGATAGGAGTATTGAAAAATCGCCAGCTTGCGTGTTTGCTACGTACTCTTTTTTTTTTTTTTTTTTTTTTTTTTGTGCAGTTTTTAGCCAGGGCTGGGTTTGAACGCATCACTTCTAGTATATACCTACTCCTTTGAGCCACAGGCACCACCCTGCTACCTACTCTTCTTTCCTTGACAAAAAATATAAACATTATATGACAGAGAATCAAAGAGATGGCTTAGAGTAAAAGGAATGTTAGTATGATGTTGGAATAAATGAGAATGCAACATTTGTTATTTTAGTTTATAGGGAAAAATATTTTTTCATAATAATGGCTCCCAGGCAGAAAAACTGTTTTACTAAAAAAAATTTCCTAAACAGGAAACTAAGATGACATCATTGACAAAATGACCATGACTTTCATTTTTAGAAGGGCAATAGCAGAGGAAGAACACAAAAGGTATAGGCCTATCTCCTAAAATTCAGAAATTAATTTTGAAACAAAAAAAAAATGTGGTAGTACAATGCTCTCACTTATTTTAAGGAAAGTCTATGATACACTTTCCAAATAAACATAAATAGAGAAAATATCTAAAGATCCAAATTGGTTGTATTGGGAGTAGTTGGGTAAGTATAGATTATAGGGAAAATTCTTGCCAAAGTACTTTTGAAAGGAGTTCATGCATCCAAGATCCAACAGAGAAGAAAGCTGTAATAAGAGGCAAGGTTCAGCCTAAGACCATGACAATATTTATAGTGGAAAAGGAGAACTTGAGAGTTACTGTAATACAATCATAAAGGAAGGCATAGTCTTTTTCCATGTCATTTGATGTCGTTATATGTCATTCTTCTCCCTGATGAAAATCACTAGTCTTGATAGTAATAGTGATTGTGAATTTTGAACAGTAACGTCTGGCTGACCACCTGAGGAGATTATCACACAAGTGGTTTTCCATTGGTGGGAAATTACACTATCATTTATAGGTCATTTTTCACTTGAAATATGCTATTCACCAGGTGTGGCGGCTCACACCTCTAATCCCAGCACTGTGGGAGGCTGAGGAGGGAGAATTGCTTGAGCTCAAGAGTTCGAGACTCACCTGAGTGAGAGTGAGACCCCAGCTCATGAACAAAATGGAAAAACCCAGCTGGGTGCCATGGCGAGTGCCTGTAATCCCAGTGGCTTTCTGAGGCTGAGGCAGCAGGATGCCTACAACCCAAGTCTGAGGTTGCAGGGAGCTATGACACCATCGCACTCTTCTCAGGGCACAGGGTGGGACTCAGAAATTATAATGAAAGTCAACAACTGTGTCTTCCCCCTTGTTAGTGTATACTAAAGTCTTATGTTATTATAGTTATCTGTGCCAACAATAATACTATTCATTAAAAAAGAAATTGAAAAAAAAAATCAATGGTCTTCCGCAACAAATATTTACTTCATGCAAATGTTTGTGAGGTTCAGCTGACCTGGGCTCTTTTCAACCAATCTCTGTGGGGCTCACTTACATATCTGGCAGTCACCAGTCTGGCAGCTAACCTGTAGCAGGTTTAGTTTCCATGATAAAGACAGTTTGACTCTCCTTCACTCTAACAAACTCAGGCGGAGAGCCCAGACATACTTTTTAGACTCTACAAGACTTGCCAAGGCATGTAACTATGGCTATGAGAGAAGATCAAAAGCACAGGTAGAAATAGGCAAATGGATTTCCAAGACTCTTCCTGTCAAACATGTCAAGAACATCTTCCTGCCCAAATCAAGGTGGCAGCATCAAAGTAGGAAGCCACAAGAACCACAGCACTGGTTGCAGGTAAAGAGACACCAAAAGTGGAGCTAGTAGATGCAATCAATTCATCACACATCTAAAATTTCTAAAGAAAGTCTAATAAGTACCATGAAATGAGTTAATAACATCTGTTTATTGATACTTTTTAGTTTTATGTTTGTAAAGAAAATTAGTTTTAAATATGATATGTATTAATTATAAAATAACAAAAGCCATATATAATTATGATTTCTATATTCAAATTTATGTAAACTACCACATTTATATAAGTATATATCTTTGTATAAGTATACATAGCAAATAACTCCTCAATACTCAAGAGAATAGTCCTGGTAAAGTTCAAATTTATGTAGAAATCTCTCTCTCAAGCAGACGGAACTTAACTCCCCATGTCTTGAGGATGGATTATGCTTACTAACTGCTTCTAAAAGTAGATTATAGAAAGAATGTGGGAAGAAATACGCAAACAAACAAATAAACCTTATTTTTAAGAACTTGGCAACTACTACCTTGGTCCAGTGATTAGGACTGACATTACAATGATGCTGTGTAACCTTTATATGTATAATGTGATCAAAATAGCAATTCAGAACGATAACCTTCCTCCCTAAAATCCATAATCTCAGACATATCATCAAAAAAGGCAAATCCAAATTGATTAACATTCTACAAAATATCTACCCACAATCTTCAAAACTGAGAAACTGTCAAAGTCTAGAGGCACCTAAGGATACACTAGTAAATGTAAATGTGGGAACTTACAGGGGATTCTGAAACAGATAAAGGACATTAGGAATAAAAAGCCTAATGAAATCGGAATAAAATTTAGCTAAGAGTAGTAATATATCATTTATAAATTGGATACAGTTTATATGGTGTGTATGAATGAATATTATGATAAAATTAATAGCATCTATTTTCTCTATAATTGATATCAATTTAAATGCATTTTCATAAGCATGAGTAGAATCCTAAGTCAGGTGAGTAAAAATGAAATGAGAAATTCCCTAGAGACCAGTTGTCAGTCATTGTAATCACGTTAGAGGGGCAAGTTTCTGGCAGGAAGCTTATATACCTTAACACAGAGCATCTGGTCTTTAAATGACACTTTGAATCAATTGTCTAAATATTTAAAAACAAAAGGTTTTATTCTGTGAATCTTATCTCAAATGATTCTGTCCCAAACCAAAATAGGATACTCTCTATATCATGTACTTTATATTTATGTTTTACTGCGATTTCTCTTTTCACATGTTAAAGAAAACATCCTTCCTTCTACAAAACCAAATAAGTACCTTGAAGTTAGCAGACATCATTTATGAATTTTTACCTTATTTGCTCCTAGCACCTTGTAAATGACCTTATACATTTTTCCTTGTTTAATTTTACATTCTGTACTAATATATTAAATTTGCCTACAGGCATAATTGGTATTACATATTTTATGAAATTCTAAAATTCAGTAAAAATCATATACTGTTGGACATGCGTGTTTTTTAGACTATTTAGAATTCACAAGAAAAGGATTTGTCATTTTCCTTTTATGCGAAGCTACTTATTAAGATAATGCCAGTTTTGTATTGACTGTAAGTTTAAAAATATTTAATTAAGAAGGCAAAATTTGAACTTTTTACATAGTATTATTATGAACAATATATTTGTTGATGGCATTAGTATCTGCTCATTGATTTGACTCTTGTATCTCAGTACCATCTTGACCTTTATAAGTTTTTTCTAAAGATCATTCATCTTTATATAAACTTATGAACATAAACTTCATGCCGAACCATCTTATATATTTAAGAAAGTATAATGTTGGCTATTTCTGTTTTTTTATTATTTGGATTACACAAAGATAAGCTGTATGTCACTGGTTCTACCAAAGTGTCTAAAAATTCTATCAGATCAAGAAAATCACTTATTCAAAAACACAACTGACAATTTATTTTTAATACATCTCTAATCAAAATTTTTATATGCAAGCAAAGGCGCTTTATACCTTTTGCAGCTCATGGGCTTTGATAACTAGTTTACATACACTGTCTAATAAGATTGCTTCAAAATAACACCTAGACAGTTTCACTAAAATTAAATCATTACACAAGAATCTTTGATCTTGGGACAGAATGCTATACTGTAATTCAATAACCTACACAAAACTTTAATTCTTAATCTTCATGGTCAAATACATGTTTTGCACTATAAAGGTGATTATACATAGTACACTGAGCAAAAGTTATGTTAGCAACACAAAATAGATTACTTTCCTGGGGACTTAATATTCGTATGAATTATGAAACAGAAGTCCAATAATAAAATATAATTATTATTAATCCAGTAGGATACCAAAACTTTCATACCTTAAGTTGACTTCGTGTTTTTGTAACGGCTATTCTTTTTATTTACAATCAGGTTAAGATGGATTTTACTCGGTAAGTCATCTTCCAGATCTCACTGAAAAGCTGATTTCTTAAGAGAAGGCTATAGGCATAAAAATTAACTAATGTATGCAATATCATTTCTGGTTTGTAGTAGAGCACTAAAATTTCTGGTAAAGCCTGAATTTATTGTCGTGTGTGAGATATTTTGGATGCTATCAAATAGCAGGTGTTATAAGGATGAAGGAGGCTCTCTTAAGGCAAAGAGTTACCAGCCCGCCTCTATCTTTCTGTTAATGGTGTCTCCTCCTCTCTCCCACCTCCCTCCATTCCTAATCAGGATAGACTTACCCTGCGGCTTAACCTTGGGAAATACAACTAGTGACTAGGGACTTCGGAAGATGTTACAATTGTGTTACTTATAAAATGTGATGAAAATCCTTTATTCATATAATACACAGCTTATCTTTATGTTGTTTGACTTCCAAGATATGAAGGAGCTGGTGAGGCCAATGAAATATCCTAAACTTTACTATAAATGCATTCTCTGTCTTACCTTCTATACATTGTGTTTTCTTGGGCTTACAATCAATTCTTACTGGAATAGGGCCAGGCTGATTCATGATAAGTTAAAAAGCCACTGGCCCTTTTCTAATTTTCTCCAAAGGAGAATCTTTCCATATGATATGCAAGCTTAAGGTAGACATGATTCTAAGCATAAAGGAAAATAATAAATAAGTAAATAATTGGACATGAGTGTTATTACTGGGTCTGCTCCCAGAGTTTATCCATCTAGAGCAGTGGTTCTTAACCTTCCTAATGCCGCGGCCCTTTAATACAGTTCCTGTGGGTCGTGACCCACAGGTTGAGAACCACTGATTTAGAGAACAAGGAATGTTTGCATTTAGCTTGACATCTGATTCACCAAACAAAAAATAATTTTGATCTCTATTTTTCTATTTTATATCTTCTCCCTCATTTCCCACAATCTTAGTGATTTAAAACAATGCAATATTAGATTTCATAATTTCGTTTTTCATATCTTAATATTCCTTGAATTTTTAAAAAATTATTTCAGATCAATATGAGGGTACAAATGACTAGTTTATATTGTTTGCATTTCTTAGGTAAAGTTTAAGTTATAGTTGAACTCTTCACCCAGGGGACAAGCTGTCTACCCTTACCTTGTGCACTTTAGGTAAGAGCTTACCAATCCTCCCTCCTCTCCCACACCTCCACTTGAAATTAAGTGTGTTTTTCTCTCATGTGGGAATATAGTTGTTTATCTACTGCTTTCACGTTAGTATTGAGTACATTGGATACTTGCTTTTCCATTCCTGCAATATTTTACTAAGAAAAATGTTCTTCAATTTCATCCAGGTCAATACAAAGGATGTAAAGCCTCCATCTTTTTATGGCTGAATATTATACCATAGTTTATTAATCTGTTCATGAGTTGATGGGCACTTGAGTTGATTCCACATCTTAGTGATTGTGAATTGGCCTTCATTGACTAGTGCAAATGTTCTTATGGGGAAATGATTTTTTTCTTCCTCTGGATATATACCTAATAATGGGATTATAGGATCATATGGGAGATCTACTTTATCTCTCTGAGGATTCGCCATACTTCTTTCCATAGAAGTTGGATTATTTTGCGGTCCCTCCAAGACTGTAAAAGTCTTCCCTTATCTCCACATCCATGCTGGCATCTGCAGTTTTGGGACTTCGTGATGCACCCTATTCACCTGGGGTTAGATGGTATCTCAGAGTAGTTTTGATTTACATTTCTCTGATGATTAGAGATGATGAGGAGTTGTTTGGGTGTTTGTTGGTCATACATCTGTCTTCTTAGTAGGGTTCTGTTCATGTCTTTCGCCCATTTAAAAATGGGACTCTCTGCTTTTCTCTTGGGGATTAGTTTGACTGCTCTGTAGATTCTAGGTATCAGCCCTTTGCAGGTTGGTAGCAGGCAAATATTTTCTCCCATTCTAAAGGTTGTCTGTGTGCTTTAGTTATTGCAGGTTTTTAGCTTGATCATGTCCCATTCATTTATTTTTGGAGTTGTTACAATTGCTAAGGGGGTCTTGCCATAAAATGTTTTCCCAGGTTAATACTATTAAGAGTTTTCCCCACACTTTTTTCTAGAACTTTTATCGCTTTGTGTCTTAAATTTAAATCTTTTATCCATCAAGGGAGAGATAATTTTTGTAAGTGTTGAGAGGGGTGAGAAAGAGTTTGTTGGTTTTTGTAAGTGATGGGAGTGTCTAGTTTCAGTCTCATACATGTGGCTAATCCATTCTTTTAGCATTATTAAATAAATAGGGATTCTTTTCCCCAGTGTAGAATAAGAACTAGAGATGAACCCAGCTCTTACCACCATCTGATCATAGATAGATTTTATAATTCTTAATGTCAGAAATCTACTAGGCTAAAATCAAGGTGTCAGCAGATTATATTCCTTTCTGGAGGCTTCACAGGACAATCCATTTCTTGCTAATTCGGTTGCAGGTACATTTCTGTCCCTGTGGTTGTAGGGTCAAGGTCCCTGTCTTCTTGATGGCTATAAACTGAGATCTAGTACAAACATCCAGAAGCCACTGCATTCTATGGCTCATGGACCTCTTCCTCCATGATCAAAGGAAGCAATAGAGAATCTCATGGCCCATCTCTCTGATGAGCCTTCTGTCTTCCCTATCCACTTTAAAGGATTCACTTAATTAGACTGGGTCCACGTGGATAATTCAAGATAACTTTTTCAGTTTGAAATCTATACCTTTTCAGTTTAATTTAAAACCTTAAATTTCCCTTTTGCCATAGTCATGGGCTGTGAGAGTTAGAATGAGGTGTTTTTTTTTTTGGGGGGGGGTGGGATTTTCCTCTTCAACCATAGATCTCATTTTCCTTACTGTGGTTGTAAATATTTCTCACTTTTTAAAATAATTTTTGTTTCAAAATATTAGAGGGGATAGTATTCTTTTTACAAGGATGAATTGTATAATACTGAAATCCAAGCCTTTAGGGTGCCTATAACCAGAATAATGTACGTTGTACCCAATGGATAAGTCTTTATTCCTCACCTCTCTCTGGCCCTCACTCCTTCTTAGTTTCCAGTGTCCTTTATGTGACCTTATAACTATGTGTACCCATAATTCAGCTTCCACTTATTAGTGAGAACATATGGTGTTTGGTTTTTCATGCCTAAGATATTTCACTTAAGATTTTGGTCTCCAGTTCCATTCAAGCTATTGCAAATGATACTAATTCATTCCTTTTAGTGGCTGTATAGTACTCCTTGGCATATATACACTGCATTCCCTTTATTGACTCATCAATTGACAAGCACTTAGGTTGATCTGTGCAATTGTGAATTGTGCTATAATAAACATTCAAGTACAGTTGTCTTTTTAACATAAAGTATTTTTCCTACCCAGTAGGAGGATTAGTAAGTTTAGTGATAGATCTACCTTAGTTCTTTAAGGATCTTCATACTGTTTTCCATAGAGGTTGTACTCATTTGCACTCCCACCAATAGTGTATAAGCATTTCTTTTTCACATGAACACATCAAAATCTATTTTTGTTTTTAATAATAGCCATCCTAATAGAGATAAGATGGTATCTTGTTGTGGTTTAATTTGCATTCCCCAGATTTCTGTCTTTCAATCTTCTTTCTATACCTCTCTATACCCAGAAAGTCTTTTTATTCAACATGGGTAATTATTTTAAAAAATAGATGGGATTCTTATTTCTTCCCTCAATTAACATTAATTCATTGTCTAACAAAAGGCACCCAGTATAGGAAATGCATCATTCTCAAGTCATAACTTTGAACATGTGCATTTTACAAACATTGGCAAAATGAGACAACCAATATTGCAAACAGCAGGATCCTTTAGAAGCCATTAATTCATATAACATACTCGGCAGCATGGGAATACGGGATTAATCAAGCTTTTTGGTTTGCCTGAGTCTCACATTTCAAGGCAAGAATCATATTTTCTGTACTTCATTTTGAGAACAAAAGTTTATAATGGAATTTTATTACCTTGGAGTAGAGATATATTTTTGGTTTTCCTTAAGGAACAGTAGTTTGATCCTATGATACAATATACCTCTTCCTTCTTTTTATTTTTTAGAAAAGATTTGAATTCTTACCTGTCAGTTGTTAGTGTTATTGCTGAATTTGAATCACAATAATATTAGGACATAGATACCAAGATTTAAATTAACTTCTCTAATTTTTGGAAAACATGAAGAGTATATGTAATTCCTTCTGAAAAAAAGGACAAAGAAAAAAGTTAAGGAGGAGAGCTTGGTCTGATTTGCTAACAAAATATGGAGACCTAATAGTGGAACTTGACTCCACTGTCTATCCAAAACATCTACATATATTCTCTATGATTTAGAAATATATATATTTCAAATTTACTTTGAATTGCTCTTTTCTACTTTCTTTTCCTCTTGCTCTCCAGCTCCATTACCCTGAATAAGTTGATGATGTTTTGGATGTTTTCTATTTTGAAAGAGTAATGCATCTTTTGAAAATGAAATAATAATAAACCCCCACTAGCAACTGCTAGTGGACTTGGGAACTCAAAATTGAATTAAATTCTTGCGCACATCACCACTATAAAATTTACCAATAGCACTTTTTAAAAATGTGCTGATGATGCACAAAAGAAAATGAAATCCATTTTGGAGGGGAAATAAATAAGCTTTCTGCAATGGGCAGGCTCTGTCCCCAAGCAATAGCCTTGAGTATATAAAGGACTGAATGTTCAAAATTAGGACATATATAAAGTCAAGGAAGAAGTCATATTCTCATTATATATTTTGCCAGTTCCAGGACAATGTACACTTTCTCATTAGTCTCACATTCATCAAACTCTTGACAGTTTTTATTCAGCTCCAAATGAATGACAATATATAACATCTGGATTGCCAATACAGCATAGCTATAGACATATTCTGCAGTGGATAAGCTAGGTATTAACATTTTATTTTTTACACTGATTACAAGCAATAATACAATATCATGCATATTATTCAATAATCATCATTGAAAATACACCCAGAAAATGAAATCTAACCTATAAATGTTTAGTAATAAGGAATATTCATGAAATTCAATTTTCTATGCTCACTCTTTGATAAAAAAAAAATATAGTGGAAAGTGATAGAAAAAGTGAATGTAAAGGAAAAAATAGAAGTTTATTCAAAAATTTGTTGGGAAGTTGGAAAAAGAGAGGAAACACAGGGAATGAGGAATCGAATTCATCTTTGTGTCATACTTTTAATGTGTAGAATCCCCTTGTGATCTTCAATGGTCGGGATTAAAGGCTACTAATTATTTGCAAATAATTTATGCTTTGAAGAAGTCTCTAAAATTTTTGCTGAGGAATTTATGTGCATAACAGAGACCAAACAGAATAATAATAATAAAGAAAGAAGATGACTTTCAGTTATTCCCCATTCCCATGTGTCTGTGTATTTACCCGTATATTGCTTTCTAAACTTCCATTAAATATGAGTGTTTTCAGAGAGTGGATAAATGATTACCATATTTATTTATCTTTTTTCTATAAAAGCTAGGTACTTATTCAAATTTCTGTTTCTTTGCCATTTGAAGAATGTTCTGGTAAATAAAAGTTACTGTGCTTAGAGGTGGGAAAGACATAATGCCAGATCTGCAAGTCTCTAAACCCCATGCTCAAAAACATTATGTACTCTCAGTTTAGGATAAATGATAAAATAAGTTAATTTCCCCATGCCTCAGTTTCATTTTTATGTAAAACATAAAAAGTTGTAGTATCTACCTCAAAGAGTCCTTGTGAAGATTAAATTGTATTAAACCAGCAAAGTCTCTAGGATAGAGTTTGATCTGCATCAAGTATTCGATCATTGTTAGCCCTTATTTTTATTACCTTAATTCATATTTATAGGTAAGTCCATCATAATCACAGTCACAGTGGCCTCAAGTAATAAAAGCTCAAGTACTCTCAGATGTGCAAACTATTAATGTACTAGTCAGCATTCTCCAGATAAATAGGACAAACAGGATATATAATAGGTAGGTAAATGATAGATAGATAGATGATAGGTAGGAAAGCAGATAGGTAGATAGATAGATAACTACATATAGTTATAAGAGGAGATTTCTGGTGGAAACTGGCTCATAATAATGGAGGTTAAGAAGCCCAACAATACACACCCTACAAGTGGGACAGCTAGAAAGCATGAGGAGTTGGGACTTAGGAGCCTGGCAATGTCCCATCCTCCAGCCCCCACAGCCGGGTTGCCACTGCTGTTCTAAGTTCCTGAGAACCAGGAACCAGTAACTCCTAGGTTGAAAGAAAGGCAGGAGAAGATGGATATCTCGGTTCACAAAGAGGAAATTCACTCTTCCTTTGCCTTTTGTTCTCTTTGAGCTCACAGTGGTTTGGGTAATTCTGATCCACATTGATGAGTATGGATTTTCTTTACTCAGTCTTTTGACCCAAATGCTAATCTCTTCTGGAAACACCTTCACAGAAACACCTAGAAACAGTGTTACCAACACTCTGAGGATTCCTTATGCAAGTAGAGTTAACACATAAAATTAATCACCACAATGACCAAGTCAGGGGTTCTAGTGCATGGCATTGAGAGCTTTGACAAATTCTCCTCGTATCTCTACTTATTAAAGCCTACCGAAGACAGGCCAGCAAGGTCACATAGGCAGCAAAATTTTGTTTTCTGGCTTGTAAGTTAGAATGCAGTCTGGCAGAATCGTGATTACCTCAGAAGATAAGTGTTAAGAAAGTAAACTTAGATGATTTGGGGGGTACGGTTAGTCATGCAGTTTTGGTAGGCTTTGACCATCGTTTGTAAACTAAGTGGTTTTCTGGAATAATCAAATTTCTTATGTTTAGAACACATGACCTCATGCCGAATTAGTATTGGATTTGTTTTTCTTTAATGTCTTTTCATTAATATATGGAAATTAAAAAATAGCTTGTGGTTAGTGTGTATTGTGTGTTTGAGTTTGCACAGTTTATTCTGTGACTCATGAGGATATCTTACAAGTTGTGATTTATATTCAATTCTAAGTTCCTTCATCACAGCCTATTTGCCAATAGGGCTTTTTGCTTTTTTTTTTTTCACCATCAGCAATTAGTTTGGAGACTTCTAGTAGTTCTGGTGAGAAACAGAAGAGATTGTAGGTGGAAATTGACATAAATGGATGGACTTGAGGAATATTTATGAAGCAGAACTAGCAGGTTTTGGTGATTGATGAAATGCCAGAGACTAAAGGTAAAAGAAGTTGAGGGGAGGGCTGTTGAATTTCTAGGTCCATAATTTTTTTTTCAAATATACATATACACAGGTAAGGTGAAATGCGTATCCACCACAATAGGTATAATGCTATCAAGTATTCAAATCAGAAATTAATGGAAAACCAAATGGAAAAGCAAGTGATATTACAAAATATTGCCTGTTCCATAAGGCATTTTTTAGGTAAAGACGACTGCAGGGCTGACCATGGAAATCATTTAAAGAAAATAATAATAGTGGGTATATTTTATCCATTTAATTGAGTTCAATTTATTTTACTAGAATCTTAGATTTGTAGAATGATATTTTATTTTGCCTATGATGTAATAATACAAGAGATGCTTTATTTAACATTTAACAATTCCATTGAATCTAATCACTTTGGTGGAAGATACTTTATTTCTCTAATTTTATTCATGCAAATATTAATCCTCTTCATTGAGAACCATTTTTGCCACTCTTTTTTTTTCCTAATGCTATGGATTAACACACAGGAGAACACTTAAATAATGCACATTTGACCTGTTTTATAACATTCACATATGCACAGAGCAGTGGTAAATCAAAGATTCCTTGTTGTTGCATTAAGGAAAGGAATACAAGAGATCAAAATTAGTTTGCAATTGGAGTTCTATTAAAGCGGTCAGCTAAAATCTAGAAAATAATTATCCCGTGGAGTTGATTTATAAGCTAGTTGAAAAAGCCTGCTTGTTTAAAGCAAGTGTGAAAACTGATTCCCCAAGGACAGCCTTGATCATGGTTGTGCCTTCTTTACCTGATCAAGTACTTAAAGCCACAGATGATGGAGACTTTTATAATGCAAGCTGGAAAATCCAAATAAAATCACAGTCTTCACTTTAGGACAGGGGTCTTCAAACTTTTTAAACAGGGGGCCAGTTCACTATCCTTCAGACCGTTTGAGGACTGGACTATAGTTTAAAAAAAAACTATGAACAAATTCCTATGCACATGGCATATATCTTATTTTGAAGTAAAAAAAGAAAACGGGGTGGGGCCTGTGGCTCAAAGGAGTAGGGCGCTGGCCCCATATACCGGAGGTGGTGGGTTCAAACCGTGGCCAAAAACTGAAAAAAAAGGGGGAGGGGGGAACAAATACAAATACAATATTTAAAATGGAAAAAAAAAGGCACCTCCTTTCTGCAAAAAAAAAAGACCTCCTAACTTCAGGGGGAAAAGCCCCCTTTAACTGCAAAAAAAAAGGCTCTACTAACTGCAAAATAAAAAAAAATAGACCTCCTAACTTCAAAAAATAAATAAATCCTAACTTGTTCTTACCTCAGTCCTCAGGCAGCAGCAGGCTCGTGACTCATTGTATCACGAGTCTCAGTCTCACCCAAGACAGAGAGGCTGAGTGGAGAGACAGAGAGGAGAGGAGTCGGAGAGCGTGAGGCATTTTCCACACATGCGCACTGTGACCGGGACTAGTCAGCTGCTAAGCAGGACAGGCAGCGCCAGCAAAAACACCCTGCAGGCAGCAGTTTAAGGACCCCTGCTTTAGGATGTCACCGCCTACTCTCCACAGTAAAGTCGAAGACATCCTAGGTGCTTCTAACACACCAGGTTAAAGGCATTCTCCATTTTTACTGCCAAACACATACATTTAGGGTATTTGTCTCTTACTATTACCCCAAGTACATGATAAAAATTTTAGACCTAAATATAATTAAAGTTCAAAAATGTTTCTTTTGATTTCTTGAAACAAGAAATGGATACCAGCAAACATTCTAAAAACAAAACTCTTTTCGAAGTTTAACAAAGGGATTTGGAATTTTGTGAAGACACATTTATATATCCTAAGAGCTAACAGACAAACGTTTACACGTTCGGTAAACTAACCTCAGAACCTGTAGCCCAACAACATTTAGAAGAAGAGGTGAGTTTACAGAAGCCTAGACTGAAAACATAATGGAAAATGAAATTTCTGCTTCATTAGCCTGAGCTCTTAAAGCAAATAAAACTCTTGACAGATGAAGACAATAGTATGTTCTAGTTTTCTTCTGAACTGAGGTAGAAAACACATTACCAATATATCACCAGGTTAAAAATTACATTATAAATTATTCTCTACAAGAAACACATTTTAGCTTTGCATGGCACTACATTTTGTGGAGCTAGGACCACAGCCTCTGGGGATTAGTGAATTTGCTACAGTAATATCCTATGTGGGGTCACATAAGCACAGATCTAATAGATCCTTAGCAAATTTTACGATTGATAGGTGATATATCATTTGAGTCCTGATACATTGTTTTCTGACATTATAGATATTTTTCAAGATATTGTAACACTGATGTACTATAGTTATTTCACTTAAAGATGGTAAGATTATGGAGAGGAAAAGATAGCACTATAAACTATGGAATATTATCCATTATTATTATTAATGATTTTTAATCACAAGACCTAGTAAAAGCAGTTGAGGACAAAAAAACTTTTTATTGCATATTGAAGCCTAAATATGTGGAGATACATTTATCACCAGATTCTCTCTTGAGAACATGATTAAAGTGAATTATTGATGGAAATAATGAAATAAATCTACTGTCACGCTGCAAATTGAAACTAAAGCAAGCATAAGGCATTTCCAGTGTCTTTTTCTTATCCATAATAAATTGGACTTTAAAAGATACATTATGTGTTTTTCAACATGAATTTATTCCACAATAATTCTGCTTAGTTTCTTTACAGAAAGACTTGGCTCAGTATAATTACCAAAGAAACTTGTCAACAATGTAACTGGTAATGATACAGGAAGGGTGGGACCAGGCCAGGTGGGTGGGCCCAGCCTTCTGCCTGAGCTAAAAGGAGGACCTGCCATGTCAGCCCCGGGGGTGTTGGTGCAGCAGCAAAGAACAGAGGGGCCAGTGGGTTGGAGGGAAGTGGGAGGGGGACAAGTGTCCAGACAAAGGCTGGGGGACACCTACAGGTTGCTAGGTCAGGGAACACTTCCGTGTCTCTGCCCTAGCTCAGTATCCCTCCCATTACACTTACCCCTGAAAGCAGAATCCTCCCTTTCCCAGGCCTCGGCAATTTCATGTAAGTTTCCTAGGCCTGGAACAAAAGGGATTGTATCCATTCATTTTATAACATATAAATAATATTTTATATGATTTAATATATTATAAATATATTTTATATTTATTAATATGATATAAATAATTTATATATGTAATGATAATGTAATAATTTATATATGAATAAATAAAATTTATATATAAAATAAATTATATATATAACATATAAATGATATATATAAATTATAATTTATATAAATTATATAATTTATATATAAATACAATTTATATATTAAATTATATATATAAAATTTTATTTTACATATATTATAAAATAATATCCCCTAGACAAAGGACCAAGTGGGTAGATTTTTTCCGACATAGGTTTTTGCTTGTGCCAAGAGCTCTAGTGCTTTTTCTCTATATTCGTTTCTGTAAAATAAATCCTGTCTTATAGGGCGAGTGGCCCTCAGCTTTGTCAGCACCGACCACCAGGATCTTCAGTGCCTTCTACATCTCCTCCCTGGGTGTTGGGGCAGTGGACTGAGGAAGGGAGGCAGGGCTGGAGAACAAAGTGCGGCAGAGACCGGACTGTGGCAGAATCCTGGAGGTCCCTAGTTAGTTGAGGGAGACCACAGCAGAGTTGGTGCTGTTGCGGCGTTAACTCCAGACCTACCCCTAAACTTACAAGGGCGTCCTCTGGCTGCACTACTCCCCTATGAGCATTTCTTAGGCCTAAAGGTGATACAGGGTTCCCCCATTCAGGGATGAACGGGGACCCCTTATTTCCTTGGCCTGGTCAATTTCATGTAAGTGTCCTAGGCCTGGACAATTTCATGAATGAAAGGTTTCCTTTCTTTAATGCACTCATTCAGCTTTCCCCAGAGGAAGAAGCTGTATCCAATCATTAACGCACTCATTCATCTTGCCCCTGCAGAAGAGACTGTACCCATTCATTTGTTACCAACTCCTGGCCAAGTGCCTACAAAGGATCCGTGCGATTACACATACTCCTAGGCAAAAAAAAAAACAGGCCCAGGGATTTTTTTCCCACTAGGCTATTTTCTTCTGCCAGGAGCTCTGGTGCTTTTTCTCTGTACTATTGTCTGTAAAATAAATTCTGTCTTACCACTGACCTGTGGTCCGTGGATTCATTCTTTGATTCACTGAGACCAGGGACCTACTGAAGAAGAAATTCCAGTAACAGCAATACCACGTATCCATACTAACTCCCGAAGAACATCAGTCTAAATCAATATAATTGTTGTCAATATTTTTCATGTGTATATATAGTGTATGTATTTATAAATATAAAATTCTTCAGTCTATAATCGAACAGATTGGGTTGTTATTGTTACAATCCAGTCGACTTGTTGCGGCACTAGAGGTCTCTGTCACAGGGCGGATAGAGCTTTCCCCAAGCCAGACTTCTCCCTACCCCAGAATCTGGCAAAGGGAGAAACGGTGGGATAAATTTACACACGAAGTTTCTATCCAGATACCCAGAAAGACCGACTCCTTATAGGCCTGTGGCAAGGCAGACAGGCGCCACCTTCCCTCCGTTGTGGTTCGGTTGAGACCTCAGAGGAGGTACCATCTGCGGCTGCTAGCTCATGCCTGCTCCGCCTGGAGGCGTGTGCGTGAAGAAGAAGGACTCCATACTCAGCTGCTGTCTGAGCAAGAACAGGGGAGGCTGGGGGAGACCAGCGCTCCCACCAGCGTGAAGGCAGCTAGGAGAGCGCCTGAACCACAAGTCCCACCAGCCTCTTACTGTGTTTTAACAGCATTTACAATGTACCGTTTGTTGATTCATCATGATTTTGGAGAGTAAAAGAAACTTTGTTCTCATACATGACCTATGAGAGGCCTTGTATCTAGACTTAGAAAGAAACAATGTATAGGGGAGAAGCTGAAGATTTGGGGTTAAAATTAACTTTTAAAGGCTACAGGAGGAAAATTGCCAGACAGGCTCTTGGGGTTTGTGCTCCTTAAAATTGTTTTTCCACTTTCTCTTTTTTAATTCTCCTAATCTGTCTAGGATCACTCCTTTTCTAGATTTCTCATGTTGTAGCTGAATTTTTCAAAATAATTTTATTTTACATTTGGAGGATTCCCAATTTCTTTTTTCAAATACATAGTATACATCTATTCTTGTTTTGTTGCTTTCCTTTTTATTGTGTAATCTGTCACTTCTGTTTATGTGCATAACTGTTTTTCCTTGCATTTGTGAGATTAAGTAATTATTTAAAATTTTTTTATTGTTTGGGATTCAGGGATGCAAATAATTAGATAACACTTACTGTATTTGTTAGATAAAATCCCTCTTATAATTGTGTCCTGCCCCCAAGAGATGTGCCATACAACTTTGTAGAGTGAATTAGTTTCCAAAATTAGTTATATAAATTAATTTCCTCTGTTCTTTCATGTATTTAAAATTTTGGTTCCTAGGCTCTGTGTTGATCTTGATGGTCGGCCTTGTCCTATTAGGTGTTCTGCAGTTTTCCCCCATCCTGGCTGCAAAGGTTCAATTCTAGACCAAGTCTTATGCTGGTGGCTCAAAAAATCTCTCACAGTGCCATAGTGGCAGGGCTCTCTGTAAGTAAGCAGCATGAGCAGTTGTGTTGGATAAATTGAATGAGAAGTTGCATTGGATAAATTGAATCCCTCACATAGCAGAGCCCCTCCATTGGTTTAATGCTGTGCTGCCTGGGTCTTGGAATTCTTAATAAATATCATCCTTGAATCCGTTGGTGAAATCTGAAGGGGCAATGGAGCATGCACACAAGCAAATATGTGCAGTATTGATGCCCTGTCCTTGATGTTGCATACACATGTAGCTTTCCTGATGCCCCATAGGCACAGAATTTCCCTGTGCTCTCAGTGAGTAGTAGTTTCAAAGTATTCAAAACAAGTACAAGGCAAATGTGATAAGTATAAAAGGCGACACTTTTATGTTCTAACCAGAATTTTCTCTAACCACAGAGAGAAGGCAATAGAGTTCTAAGGCACATGAACAGCCAAGGAACCCTCACATAACCTTTTTCCATTGTATGTTTCCTCCCTGTGTTAGCCAATTATTTATCTTAAAAGTGAAGACATAGAAAGGAAAAGAAAGATAAGACAATGTATAGACTGAATCCTTTAGTTCTCCCCTACCCATTAATAAGCACAGGTGGGGAATTTTGGTGGAATGTGTGCATATTGATAAGCTATAAAAGTTAAATTACTTTGGTGCATTGTTTCTAATATTATATAATTATATTTTTTATAATTTTATAATTTTTTAATTATAACTTTTATTATATAAAAGTTAAATTACTTTGGTGCATTGTTTCTAATATTGGTAATAACGAAATACATATACATATACATATCATGAAATATGAATTGTGTAATTGTGATTCTGTATACAAGTTAAATGATGGCATATTTGCATTTCTTTTCTTTTTTTTTGAGACAGTCTCAAGCTACTGCCCTGGGTAGCATGCCTTGGTGTCATAGCTCATAACAACCTCCAACTTGGGCTCAAATGATCCTTTTGCCTCTGTTTTAATATTTTAGTAGAGATGGGATCTTGTTTTTGCTCAGGCTGGTCTCAAACTTGTGAGCTCAAGCAATCCACTTACCTCGGCTGCCCAGAGTGCTAGGGTTACAGGCATGAGCCACTGCACCTGGTGGATATATTTGCATTTTAAGCTGGCATTTCACAATATAAAAATGAACATGAAAATTTATTGCAATAACTTAAAATTATAATGTTTCTTCAGCTATGACATTAAATAGCAAAACAAAAATGAAACAAAAAATAATCAGCCTAGAAATAGACCACAGATGAAAGGAAAAATTTTACACTTTGGTACATGTAATGTATTTTCCTTATATTTTGAACTACAGTCCCATACTTTCATTTTGCAATGGGATTTGTAAATTATATAGGCAACAAAACTGTATGGTGGGTTAAGAAACAACCAGCATTTGTGCCAATGGGCAATGTAGCCCAATCTATTGCTTTGAAGCAGTGAGCCTGGTCAAGTTCTCCTGTACAAGATAGGACACTTTTGTTCTACAGGACCCTGTAGGAGTCTCTAGCAATTGTGAATAGAGGCTTTAAAGAAATCAAAGATTACTGCTGTGTTTATATAATGCTCCGTACTTAAGCAGGCAGCCTATTTCTCATTATGAATTAAAGGGCCTGTGGCCTTAGCATGTTGTCTCTTTTAATTTCTGATCTGTGGAAATTTTTATCTTGTGTTGTCTATGTTTATCTTTTCAGTTTTATTCATTCATATTTTTCTATAAATAGTCTTTGTATTTGGAATAGAGTTGAAGGCAGATGTCTCCACAAGAATACTCATTGACAAAAGTAAGGAGAGTGCAGTTTTAGATAAACAGATTGAATAAAACATAGATTAAACTTTAGATGTTATATATTTAACATTTATAATAAAATATGTAATTACTAAGAAAGGAGAAAACCAATGGTTTAATTTCTGAAATACCTGCTGCATCAAAATGATCCCCCCAAGTATCTTCCCTGCAGTGATTACAGAAAAGCTCACTGCTATAATCAGCATTCATATGAACACAACTGTACATGTCTGATGGGTAGTAATAGGGAAGGCTTGTTTCCCTTTGCCAGATCTTTTTAATTTGAATTTATGTTGCAGTCAGTGATTATTAGGCTTAACCAAAGAACTCTTTCTCCCTATTTAATTCTCTCTTTCTTAGCAAGGTGATTTTACAAAAAAACACAGCATTTCTTTGGCAGCTCCAACAACTGAAAACAAAGCAAGCAAAATGTGAGGAAGACATCTAGAAAACTTCTTCCAAGATTATTTTATTAATCTCAAGCAAAACCATGATTACAGTTGCATTTCAGCTAGGGAGATTAAAAAACTATTACATGCTCAAAACCATAGTTTTTCATAACTATGATTTATTTGTGAATCAAGCACAGGGCCATGCACAAGGGAAATTATTCGTTTGCCTGAAACCTCTGCTTTCTGTCATGCAGGAAGTAGAGATTTAGGGGGTATGGAACACAGTGGACAAATTTTCTCTCCAGCTTTCAGTGGATTGCCAATTCAGTACCTTCAACCTCATGTTTTTATAGCTCAGCTCACTTTGGAAATGGTATCTCTTCTGTTCTGATGTAATTTATGATGCTTAGAATAATGATTTCCTTGCCCACTGTCTCTTGCCTATTGTAGATAAACAGACCGCAAGTGGTAAAGCCTGATCATTTTCTATCCTAAAAGTACAATTGCTACTTGACATTCTATCCAATCAGGACAAGGAAATACCCACTATCACCATTAATGCTTTTGCTGTGTTCTGGCCGTTATATCAAGGTGCTGGCTCCAAGACTAACTGTGTAACTTTCCAAAGCATTGTCAGTCTTTCCTCCTTACCTGACCAGTTTTAAGGATGGTAGAGTTAGATGGACGTGAAAGCAAAAGAATATCCATCACTTTTTAAAATCCTTAAGTTTTTAAATTAAATCTTTGTTGGTTTAACAATTTAAAATATTAACTACTCAGGAAGACAGAAGCTCCATAAAGCTATATTAATAAAGATAATTTTAGCTTCTTGTTAAAAAAATTAGATGTGTAGCTTTGTTCACTACTAATTTCTATGCATTGGCGTATCAACTTCAGATTATGAGAAACGTTGGCCTTAGAGGATCAAGAATGCCTCGTCAGATCTCTTTAAGAATCTCTATTTAATAAGATCTGATTGTTTAGATTTAACTTGAAACTTATTAGGTCAACATAAAGATCAGTTATAAAGAATTCAAATACAAGCCTAGTGAAACATAAATAGAAATTACGCAAACAAGTTAAAATCAACTTTTTAGATTCGTGATATTTACATTAAAATAAATATATCTTTCCAATTTATCAGATAAGGAACACATAGAGCATTTGCAAGGTCAGAATGTTTTGGGTTTTTTTAAGAAAGCAGCCTGTGCTCAAATACTGTATTCGTTGTCACTGATGGAATGATATAACAGTTATTATCTTATTCTTCTTGACCTCAAACATCTCATCTATAAAATAGGCGTAGTTGTTTATTTGCATAATTACTTTAAGGATTTAATGAAAGATATGTCAGTGATTTTCTTAGAGTGTAGAGGAATCACCAAGCAGGCTGGTTTACATACAGACTACGTGAGTTTATAGCTTCATAGATTCTAATTCAGAATGTTTTGATGTTATGTAAGAATATTCATTTTCAGCATGAACCATAATGATTTTGATTTAAGTGGTCAGTGGAGAATTAATCATCAGAATATTTAAATCAGGTGGTGTAATGTCATAGGTTAAGAATTTTGTGGGTTATAGGAATTAGATAACACGAAGTTACAACTCTAGGGAAATACTGGTATGACCTACAAATTCTCTCTGTCTAGGATGATGTTCAGTCCTTAACTAAAGTTAACTAGAGTGGAGACCCCAGCCTGGGTCCAGTCCAAATCTACTATCATTATCCTGGTGCTGTCTCTGACCCTTCTCTCAGATGGTGAGTCTTATATTGGGTCAGTCTTAGCAGTATAAATGTAAATACTTTAATGTAAATATCTCATTGTCTCCACTAGCAATTGCTCAAACTGCTATTTATTCCTCTGGTATTTATGTAGTCTTTTATTGCTTAAGGACAAAATACACTCTCAGAAATGCAATTTCGCTGTTCTGTGAACATCATAGATGGTGTAGCCTACCTCTCATCTAGGTTGTATTCATCTAGCCTATGGCTCCTAGGTTATAAGCATGTCAATGTATGAATACTATGGGCAATTGCAACACAATGGCAAGTATTCACATATCTAAACATAGATAAGATACGGTAAAAATATGGTATAAAATATAAAAAGTGATATAGCTGTATGGGGCACTTACTCTGAATGGAGTTCGCACGACTAGAAGTTGCTCTAGGAGAGTCAATGAATGAATTGCAAGTAATTCTAAAGGCCTGGAAAATACTTATCATGAGAAGATTTTATAAACACTGTACCCTTAACCTATACTGAATTTATTTAATATTATTTAATATATTTTTCTTTCTTCAATAATAAATTAACCTTATCTTAGCATAACTTTTTACTTGATATACTTTTTAATTTTGTTAATGTTTTAACTCTTGTAATAACACTTAGCTTAAAACACAAATTGTATAACTGTACATTCTTTTATATATATATTCTTATTTTATAAGCATTTTTTTTATTTTTAAAATTATTTTTGAGGCTGGGTGTTGTGGCTCACGCCTGTAATTCTAGCACTTTGGCTGGCTGAGGTGGGTGGATTTCTTGAGCTCATGAGTTCAAGACCAGCCTGAATAAGAGCAAAATCCTATCTCTACCAGAAAATAAAAAACTAGCCAGAGATGGTGGCGAGCTCCTGTAATCCCCAGCTACTCAGGATGCTTAGGTAGAAAGAGCATTTGAACCTAAGAGTTTGAAGTTGCTGTGATTTACAATGACACCATGCCACTCTACCCAATGTTTAAACATTGTAAACTGTATTGTTAAGATTTAAGACATGTACACACAGTAGCTTAGGCCTACATATAATCAAGGTCATCAGTATCACTGTCTTCTATCACCACATCTTGTTGCATGGCAAATCTCAAGGGGCATTAATACCCATGGAGTTCCCATCTCCTGTGATAACAATGCCTTCTTCTGTAATACCTTCTGAAATTCCTATCTAAAGCTATTTTACAGTCGATTTTTTTTTCTTATAATTAGAAAGAGTACATTCCAAAATAAGGATAAAAAGTAGTTTAGTAAATACACAAACCAGTAACATAGTTGTTTATTATCATTATCAAGTGTTAGGTAATGCACATAATTATATGTTCTGTATTTTATATGACTCCCAGCACAGTAGGTTTGTTTATACCAGCATAACCACAAACACAAGAATAAGGCATTTTCTTGTGACGTTATAAGGCCTATGATATCTCTTGGTGATAGAAATTGCTTAGCTTGGCTGGCATGGTGGCTCACACCTGTAATCCTGGCACTTGGGAAGTCAAGGCGGCTGGACTGACTGAGCTAATGGGTTTGAGACCAGCCTCAGCCAAAGCGAGACCTCGTCTGTAAAAATAGCCAGACATTGTGAAGGGTGCCTGTAGTCCCATCTACTTGGGAAGCTGAGGCAAGAGAATTGCTAGAACCCAAGAGTTTGAGGTTGCTGTGAGCTATCACGCCAATGTACTCTACCGGGTGCAAGAAAGTGAGCCTCTGTCTCCAAAAAAAGAAAAAAAAGAAAGAAAGAAAGAAATTGCTTAGCTCCATTATAATCTTATGTGATCACCATCATATTGGTTGGCAGAAATGATGTTATAAGGCCTGTGACTGAATTCCTCATTCGACAGATCTAAGTGCACTGGAAGTGATGTCAGTGCCCACCCTGGCTGTCTCCCTAGAGATGACTTAGAGAGTCTGAGGATGGCATCTATTCTTTTCCCCTTTTTCTAATTTAAATGTTCTATTAGCAATATCCCCATAGAAAAGGAATGTCTTTTGTGGGTATTAAAGTAAATCAATCTGGAACTCTGACAGACTCTGTGGAAATGATCAATAATTTATACGTTTACAAAGGGAAGAGAAAATAAAATATTAAATAAATAAATAAACTACCTTTTAGGCTGACTACTACCCTATATCATTTTGTCCCTGTGAATTGTTAACCTAATTAGGAGAATTCTGGATATTTGTTTGATTTCTGTCACCTTAATAGGAGTGCCATAAAGTGTAAATAAAATAAGATATTACCAAAAGTATTTGGTTTGTAAGGAATCATTTGCACACCCTTCTTTTCCCTGGTACAAGAAAAGTTGATGAATATAAACTAATTTATTTAATTAAACATTTCAACTTAAGGAATCCCTTATTAAAATACAATTCAACCAATTCAAAGACAAAATGACCAAAGATCTCGACACATTGAGACAAGAAGTTGCAACCCTCAAAGA
>CAUYON010132829.1:0-33600 GCA_963573935.1 Arctocebus calabarensis
TGGCACAGGGGAATGAGGTCTGGTTTTTAGAGGGTCTTTCCCGTAGGGTAGAGTGGGAGGACCTCTGAACTCTGCTCCCTTGTTTGTATGGAGGTATGGCGTATACTGCGAGCTGTTCTCTTGGGGGAGGGGACTCCCGTCCGCTTGGGGATGTGCTCTGTACCTTTTATTTGTATCCCTGGGGTCGCAGGTCGCTCCAGCAGTGTTGATGTGTGTTCCTCCACCTTGTCTCTTGGCTCAGCTCCAAACCGTTGGCTTTCTCACCAAATTTCTGTCCTTTAACTCTCCTTCTGGACAGGAGCGTCTGCAGAAAGCTGGCTACAGACCGCCATCTTGGCTCCTCCCCCCAGAATACAGGAGTTTTATCCGCGTTGCTGCAAACAACATTATTGCAATCCTTCTCACGGCTGAGCAGGAATCCATAGCATATACCACCCTTTCTTTATCCATTGGTGAATTGATGGGCACTTATGTTGATTCTACATCTTTGTAACTGTGAATTATGCTGCCATAAATATTCTAGCCCAGCTGGCTTTCTTTCTCTTTCTTTCTTTCTTTTTTTTTTTTTTTTAAATAAAAGGACTTCTTTCATTTGGCTAACCACCAAACAGTAGGATTGCTGAATTGAATGGTAGGGCTATGTTTATTTCTATGAAGAATATCAATACTGCTTTCTATAGAGGTCATAATAATGTGCAGTACCACCAAGAGAGTATAGCATCTCTTTCTGACTGTATCCATGCTAGCATCTTTTTTTTTTTTTTTTTTTACTTTTTAATAATGGCCATGCTGATAGGCATAACATGGTATCTCATTTTAATTTAAAGTTATATTTCCTTTCTGATTAGTGCTATTGAGCTTTTAATTTGTTTGTTCATCAATTGTTTTTTCTTTTAAAAAACTTCTGTTTATATCTTTTGCTTACTATTTGATGAGGTTATTTTGTTCTTGAAGATTTACGCTCCTTGGAAATTCTGAATATTAATCTTTTGTTAGATGTATATTGTATATTTTGTTAGAAGATATTTTTCCCATTCTGCTCACTCTATTGATTACTTTATTTGCTGTACAAAAGTTTTTTAATTTAATTAAGTCTTCTTTACAGTAGAACCTCCACATTTGACCACCTCCCTAAATTGAGCATCTTCTTAAGTTGACCTAATTTTCATAGACTGGACATGCACCACATGTACTTAGTGGAAATTCTTTCTGTTGACCACAAAATTTGCTCTCTATATTGAGCAGTTTGTTGCAGTTCTTTGGGTGGTCAACTTACGGAGGTTCTACTGTGTTTATTTTGTTGTTGCTGTATTTGCCTTTAGGGCCTTAGTCATAAATTCTTTGCTTAGGCAGAAAACTAGAAGAATTTTACTGATTATATGGTTTCATGCCTTTCTTTTAATTATTTTATCTGTCCAAATTAATGTTTGTATATGGCAAGATATATGGCTTCTATTCTTCATGGTTCTATTCTGTGTGTGGCTATCCAACTTTCCCAGTATCATGTATTAAATACAACTTTCTTTCTGTAGCATAATTTTTTTGTCTGCTTTGGCAAAGATCATTTGGTTGTAGCTGTATGGTTTTATTTCTGGGTTCTGTTTATGTGGTGAATCTAGTTCATTAATTTGCATATGTTGAACCATCCTTGGAACACTGGAATAAAACTCATTTGACTATGGTGAATTATCATTTTGATTTCTTGTTGAATTCTATTTACTAGCATTTGCTGAATCAACCTTGGAACACTGGAATAAAACTCACTTGACTAAGGTGAGTTATCATTTTGATTTCTTGTTGAATTCTATTTACTAGCATTATCTTTGTTTTTGTTGTGCTTATGTTCATAGAGATATTGGTCCATAGTTATATATTTTTGTTGTGTCCTTTCCTAGCTTCAGTGTCAAGGTGATACTGGCTTCATAGAATGAGTTAGGGAGGATTCCCACTCTGTCTCCACATTATGAAATGATTTCTGTTGGACAGCTACCAGTTCTTCTTGGTCAGTCTGGTAGAATTCAGCTGTGCTCACCTCACATAGTCTCATGTTTCTGTGACTTGTTATTCATTCTTTTTATACACTTCTGTATCTTTGACTAGCTAGGTTAGTTCAAAAGCCTTTTTTTTTTTCCTTCTGTTTGGTCCAATAGCTTACTTTTAAAGATTTTGGCTTTATTTTATAATTCTCAACATGATTCTTAAAGTTCCATGATACCTTTCTTACGTTGTCTAGCTCTTTAGTGACGTTTTTTCATTCACGTCTTGAAAACTGTTCTGGTTTCTTTGTATTGGTTTTCAACTTTCTCTTCAATTGTATTCATCATATTTGCCATCCACATTCTGATTTCTTTTTCTGACATTTTAACAATTTTATTTTGTGTGGATTTTGTGTCTGTGGATCTATTGTTATCCTTGGAGTGTCTCCAACTAGGTTGTTTTTCTTGTAGCCAGAATTCTTTTGTTGGCTTCTTTTCATACAAAATCTCTCCTCTCAGTTAAGAGCTGATAGGTTTATAGCACACTTGTTTTACTTTGCTAGGAACTCGACTACTTAGTGAGAAGGAGAAGAGGTTCCTTGATAGCAATTTTGTGTCCTATTCTAGAGGACTGACATGTTAGGGGAAGGACAGAACAATGATATTCTGTAATATGGCCATTCCTCTGTATCGTCCCATTTCCCTGTGGTTGTCACTGTATGAGCCAGTGATGGAGGATATTCATTTAAAGTGGTGAGTTGGTCCCCAGGTTGCTGCTGGAATCTTGAGCAGGAGGCTGGACAAGCCCCTCTCCATAGAGGCATGTGGACTGACAATGGCTGACTTTTGGACAGGTTGCAGGACATTGGTGGGATCTTTGGCACATTGCAGGCCCTTGCCCTATGCCTGGGCAGGTCCTAGGACCTTGGCACATAAGTTTGAAGAACACCAGAACTTGCCCAGTGCCTGGGCACATCAGAGGCCTTGGCCAATACTTGAGTGAGTTGTCAGACAATAGTTGGGGAAATATGAAACCCTGGACTTTGTCCTGTGAGTCTTTCCAACATGTGAACACTTTACCAAGGTACCTTCCTATCTTACCAAGAGGACCAGCCTACCTCTCTCTTCCCTGCTTTGGGTGTTTCTAGTCCCTTCTTTGATGATTTATAGTGCTCTCTGCATGACAGTGCCTCTATGAGTGAGTGAACCTCTCATAGGATCATCTTCTTCAGAAGTTGCTTCTACTCTGCCATCTTGCCCTCCCAGTGTCTTTAAGTCTTTTGACACGTTTCCATTCAGTTTTCTACTTTTTAATATTGATTTGTAGAATTCTTTATGTATATCCAGGGAACAGATTATTTATTGGATGTGTGAATTTTGAACATTTTCTAACATTCCATGGATTGTACTTTAGTTCCCTCAAAAAGTGTGCTTAAAGAGGAATTCCGCATTTTAATTTAATGTATCTTTTTTCTTTTTTCTGCACTTTTTATATTGCATTTTGTCAATCTTTTTAACACAAAGTTAATATTTCTCCTTTGATGTCTTTTAAAAGATGTATTATTTCACTTTCACACTAAAATTCATATCTAAATTGATTTTTCAATTATCAAGGGAGATAATTCATCTGTGCTAATTCATCTTTTCCCAAGTTGATAGTCTGTCGATCCAGAGCCACTTATAGAATATCTCACCACTTCTTTTATTTACTGTGGTGCCATATTTGCCATGAATAAGGTGATCATACATGTGAGAATATCCCTCTGGAGGAAGGGTCCTCAAACTATGGCCCACAGGCCACATGCAGGCGGCCGAGGACATTTATCAGCACACTGGGTGTTTTTGCCACTGGTGCCTTTCCTGTTTAGCAGCTGACTCATCCCGGGCCTCAGTGTGCATGTGTGGAATTTACGCTGCACTCTCCTACTCCCCTCCTTTTCTCTCTCTCTCAACTCCTCCTTTCAGTCTCAAGTTAGACTGAGACTCATGATCGGAGGAGTCACGAGCTTGCTTGTGCAGAGCCTGCTGCTGCCTGCTGCCTGAGGAGCAAGGTAAGAACAAGTTAGAATTTATTTGTTTTTATAAGTTAGGGGGTCTATTATTTTTTATTTTTCAGTTAGTACGGTCTTTTTTTTGTGGTTAAGGGGGGCCTTTTTTTCCTGAAGTTAGGAGGTCTTTTTTTTTTTTGCAGAGAGGGGGTGCCTTTTAAAATTTTTAAATATTGTATTTGTTCCCTTTTTTTGTTTGTTTTGTTTTTTTGCAGTTTTTGGCTAGGGCTGGGTTTGAATCCACCACCTCCAGTACATGAGGCCAGTGCCCTACTCCTTTGAGCCACAGGTGCCACCCCCGTTTTGTTTTTTTACTTCAAAATAAGGTATGTACAATGTGCATAGGAATTTGTTCATAGTTTTTTTGTTTTTTTTTTTTTAAACAATAGTCCTGCCCTCAAATGGTCTGAGGGACAGTGAATTGGCCCCCCGTTTAAAAAGTTTGAGAACCCCTGCTCTGGAGTCTCCACAATTAACCTTTTTTTTTTTTTTTTTGCAATTTTTGGCCAGGGCTGGGTTTGAACCAACCTCCTCCAGTATATATGGCTGGCACCCTACTGCTTTGAGCCACAGGCACCTCCCTTAACATTTAATTTTAGTGTTTAAAATTTAAATATTATTTTTTTGTTTTGAGATAGTGTCCCACTCAGTTGCCATCCTAACTCATAACCTCAAACTCCTGGGCTCAAGTGGTCCTCCTGCTTTAGCCTCTCAAGTAGCTGGGACTATGCCAACCAACTAATTTAGTCTAATTATTTCTATTTTTAGTAGAGACAGTGTCTTATTTTTGCCCAGGCTGGTCTACAACTTCTGAAGCCAAGTGAGTCCTCTGCCTTGGTCTCCTAGAGTGCTAGGATTACAGGTGTGAGCCACCTTACCTGACCAATAAATGCACTTTCAATTTTCATAATTTGTAAATAAATTCTTTTAAATTTTTTATGTTTAAAATTATGCCATCTGCATAAATAAACACTTCTATTTGTTTGCCACTTAACTGTGTTCTGGGCCTGGAATTTTCTCTGTGGAAAATCTTAAACTCTAGATTTATTTTTAGCAGAAGACTACCCAAATTTTTATTTCATCTAGTTTCAGTTTTCTAGATATTTATTTATCATATATTTGTCCTTTTATTTGAATTTTATAGTTAATAAGAAAAAATTTATTCATAAATTTTTATGGTTAGTTTATGCATTTTGTTGATCCATAATAAATGAACATATTTTTGAGATATATGTGATAATTTGATAATTATATAATTATATATAATGTATAAAGATCAAATCAGGGCAATTGGGATTTCCAAAACTTTTCACATTTATCTTTATCTCTACTAGGAACATTAGAATTATTCTCTTCTAACTATTTGGAAAGGTACAATAAATTATTATTAATGATACTCATTCTACTGATCTATTGAAAACTAGGTTTTATTTTTTATTGCTGAATATTTGCACCAATTAACCAATCTCTCCTTATCCCTCCCTCCTCTCTACCCTTCTTGGCCTCTGGCAATCATCAATGAATATCTACCTTCACGAGGTACCCTTGCAAGTGAGCACATGTGATATTTGTCTTTCTGTCCTTAGTTTATTTCATTTAGCACAATGACCTCCAGTTCCATTCATGTTGCTGCAAATGACAGGATTTCTTTCTTTTTTTTTTTTGGATGAATAATATTCCATTGTGTGTGTGCATATGTATGTGTGTGTGTATGTATGTATAGACAGATATAGATATAGATAAAGTGTTTCTTTATCCATTCATCCATTGCTGAGCACTTAGGTTGATTCCATATTTTGGCTTTTGTGAATTATGCTGTAACAAACATGGGGGTATGGATATCTCTTTGATATATTGATTTTCTTTCTTTTGTATATATATATCCAGTAATGGAATTGCTGGATCATATGCCAGTTCAAATTTTAGTGTTTTTAGAGCCTTCAATATTGTCTGCCTAAGTGTCTATACTACTTTACATTCCTAGCAACAATGTACAGGGTTCTCCTTTCTTCACACCTTTACCAAAACCCATTATTCCATCTGGTGTAAGAATCATTTTAATTGGGTGAGATGGTATTTCACTAATCTATTCCTAAATTATCAGAAAGGTTTTACATTACTAAAACAACAATATTGGACCATTTGAAAAAAATCAGCAAGGCAAAGAAGCTGAATAGATGGGTTCTATGATACTTCAATGAGTGTCAGAAGAAAAATCATCTCAAAGCTTGCCTTTCTTTGCTGTAATGATATAAAGCATTTCTGTACCATATTGCTCCATATTGCTATGTGTGGTGAAAAATGTATTCTTTTTGACAATTGCAAGTACTTGGCACAATGGTTGGATAAAGAAGACATGCAGAAACACTGTGCAAAACTGAATAGTCATCAAAAAAACAAAAGTGCTAATGGGGTCTGTTTGATGATCCGGCACTGGTATTATCCCCTACAGCTGGTCAGTTGATTACAACAGATGTCTACTGCAAACCATTGGATGAAATAATGAGGATGCTTGCAATTGTTCAGCCAATATTGGCCAAAAGAAACAGGCTTGTCCTCCTGCAAGATAAGGTTCAACCATATGTTGCACAAACATTGCTGCTCAAACTTCAGAAGCTGGACTTGGAATCTCTGTGTCATCCTCTGTGTTCACCAGATCTTGCACCGACTGACTACTACTTCTTGCAGGCTTTTGACTACTTCTTGCAAGGAAAAATACTCTATTAGCAAGCTATGGAAAATGCCTTCGGCGATTTCATTGCCTCTGGCTCTCTAGGATTCTCACTGCTGGCACTCACAAGCTACCTTTAAGATGGCAAAACTATTGATAGCTTAGGTGCACACTTTGAATAACTCTACTGCTTCTTGTTAGTGATATAATAAACTAAACTTTTTTTATTGTTTCAGCTTCACTGAGGGTACAAAGAATGAGGTTACACTGTTTGCATTTTTTAGGTAAAGTCCGTCTTATAGTTTTGTCCTGCCCAGAAGAGGTGTGTCATACTCTGTAACTCCCATCCCTCTCCCTCCTTCCCTCTCCCTGCTCCCCCATTCCCTTGCACCACACTTTGAATTGCTCTGAGTTTTTCACTTATGTGGGTATGTATTATATCATCTACTGGCATCATATTAGAAATGAGTACTAGAATCTACAGAGAGCTCAATTTAATCAACAACAACAAAAAAAGAGCAAACAATCCCATCCACCATTGGGCAAAAGATATGAACAGAACCTTCTCTAATGAAGACAGAAGAATGGCTAACAAACATTTGAAAAAAATGCTCATTGTCCCTCATTATCAGAAAAATGCAAATCAAAACCACCCTGAGTTATGACCCACCCCCCCAGTAAGAATAGCCCACATCACAAAGGCTCAAAGCTCCAGATGCTGGTGTGGATGTGGGGAGAAGGGGACACTTAATACACTGTTGCTGGGACTGCAATCTTTTTGGAAGGAAATATGAATTATCCTTAACTCAAATTAACTACATTTTTGATTCAAGATCTAACATTTCATTTTTTTTTATATTTCGGATTAATATAAGTACATACAATTAGGTTGTACTATTATTAGGTTGTACTATAATGTATTATTTTCATTGGTTAGGTAAGGTTGAAAGACTTAACTTCAACTTAGACTTTATCCAACATTTCATATTTAATAACTTAATACATTTTAGGTTAATTTTATTAGCAATATAAGTTAATGAGTATGGAGGAAAATTCTTTATTGGCCTATACATACTTAAATTCCACTTATGAATTTTGTATTTTTGTAGTAAGTATTGTTAAATAATAATTGTATTATATTTTCTATAGTTAGACAGTTGTAGAGCATATGAAGCCCAGTAATTGTCCTTGTAGTGTACGGAGTTCCATTTTCTGATAGCATTGCTGTATATTTTCCACTAGATGGCGATCTACACCTATTTGATGTCTTTAAGTAAGCAACTGTTTGAACTTGAAGGTGTGCACCTGAACCCTGTACTCCAGTAATTGGGAGGGCCTATTCATTCCCTTCTTCACTCACTCAGCACTCTGAGAACAGCTACCATAGGCCACTATAAACATTAGGGAACAAAAAGTACACAAAGTTGCTGTCTTGAGGTTTCTCCCAGACTCCTGAGTAAAGGAATAAATGTGTAACCTGTTAATTAAAATTCAAAATGATAAATATTGTGATGAAGAGGCTCTGAGAGCTTCTGACTTGAGAAGGATCTGAAATCTCTCTCAAGTGTTTCACTTTTCCACTATACTGAATTTCCCTAAAAACTGGGGGCAGTTTTATAATAGGAGGTATCTTGTTCAAAAAGGAATCTAATGCAATACATACTAATAGAGCATCTGAGATGTACATATGCAAACTTAACATATTTGGTGCCATGTGGAAAACAAATGACTCATGCTTTAATTCATTAATCGTTTAAGAAACTTACAACATCAGACAGAGAAATTGAATAAACCACACAGATAATTATAGCATAGAAAATATAACATGAAATCTTTGACATTTTAAAGGAAATATTTAATTTCTTATTGAGAGAAGCAGGAAGGTCTTCATGGAGGCCTGGTGGCATGGCTTGCACCTGTAATCTTAGTACTCTGGGAAGCTGAAGAGGGAGGATCAACTGAGCTCAGGAGTTGGAGACCAGCTTGAGCAAAATAAAGCTGGTCTCTGCAAACAATTAGCTGAGTATAATGGCAGGCAAGTGTAGTTCCAGGTATGTGGGAAACTGAGGCAGGAGAATCACTTGAACCCAAGAGTTTTAAGCCGCAGTGCCTGGGCAACAGAGGGAGACTCTGTCTCAAAAAAAAAAAATTCCCTTCATCTGAGATGCCATGTAAAGAATCTTTTTAGGACAGATAAGGTTCTAATCAGAAAAAAAATAACTGATATCTTCACTTCAAACAAAAAAAGTAGCAGAGAGCAAAATGTCAGTAGGTACAATGCCCCTACAGGGTTTTTAAGGCTGTGTCTAATTCTAACAGTCTTGCTAACTGTTGGCTCTGTATCCTTGGATATGTCAACTGACATTTTTGGGCACCAGCTTTCATCTCTGTTAATGAATTGACAAGACATACACAATACCTAACACATTTCAGAGATACTTAATTCAAAGACGAAGTAATGAAAGATCTAGGTTTTATTAGTCAGTAGAAATTCTGTATTTCTCACTAAAGTATAAGGTCTGGCTAGTAGGCAAAATTTAGTTATCATGGGCTAAATTTTGTGCCCTTCTCTCCACCCCCAGTCTAATTTATGGGTTGGGTAATATTAATTAATCCCCAGTAACTTAGCATGTGACTGTATTTGAAGACAGGGCCTTTAAAGAGATGATTAAAAAGAGGTCTTCAGTGTGGGTTTTAATCAAATCTGACTGGTGTCCTTATAGAAGGAGGAAATTTGGATTCAAAAAGAGATACCAGGTATTCACTAATGCACAGAGAAAAGTCCAAGTGGGGACAGTTATGGGGCAGCCATCTGATACCTTTGGCGACTCCTAGCTCACAGTATTGTGGGAAAATAAATTTCTGTTGTTTAAGCCACGTCATCTGTGTATTTCATTATGTCAGTCTTAGCAAATAACACAGAGTTTATTTTAAACGTAAGATAAAGCTGGAAAAATAGTCTCTATAGGGCTTCTGAGATGGAAATTGCATATTTGATCCACTATTAAATAAGAAACTATCACAAGTTATGAGCTCCAGAGAGGGAAATACCTGCCAGTATCCAAGGAGCAGCTGGTATCTTTCAGAGTAAAGACACTATAGAAAGATAGAAATGGAAGCAACACTAGCAGGGCTTTTTGACAATCATTAAAAAATACAAAATTGTTGAGGAAGTGCTTTAAAATTGTAGAGTGCTAGACAGATTCTAAAGTTTTGGAAGAGACCAAAATGTCTTAGAGTCTTATCTCCTTAGATTTGTTAGACAAAGATGTGGCATTTTATTTGTATTAAAGTATCAAACAAAAGTACAAAACAAAAGTATCCTAACATCTCTCCTCTGATTTCCAACATTAGGCTGTAATATTTTCCAATGGTTTCTCATGTATCTAAACAATTTCACAGAATTCAGGAGGCACACGCTAGGAATAAAAATAAGGAATCATTTAATTCAAGCATCCACCAAGCTCTGGACATTCTTTTCATCAAACTTTATCTATGTGATTTTAGACAAATTGTTTAATTTTATCTCTCTGTGTGTGAGTGTGTGTGCGTGTGTGTGTGTATGATGGAGAGGGATGTGAACAAGTTGTTAGAGAAAATTAGAGAATATATTTTTTAGAAAAGTCAAAAAAAATCACTGGATAGGAGACAGTTATTGTTATAATTATAATTGGTAATAATAACAGCAATATTCTTGTCAGGTTACATCCTAATGGTGTTTAAGAGCTAACCCATTTCATTTTTACTTACTCTGATTATCAGAAAACTATTTCCTATATTCAGCTGAATTTTATCTTTCCCGATTTCCAATCATAGGCCCTTGTTTCCTTTATATCATGTTTACTTTCTTTTAAAAAAATGTTTTTTCTGTCTTCCAAGTATCAGTTCTTTAATTATTTAAGATCAACCCTCATGATACTTTTGAGCTTGTTAATATCAATTTTTAGGTGAGGTATTCTGAGTTCATCCCATCAAGCCACACCTACTATGACTGGCTGTCTCTTTCCTGCCCTGGTCGCCATTCTCTGAATGTATTTTAACTCCTTAAGTTTCCCTAGAAAGTAGGGCCTGGAAGTTACAGTAATTAAGCAATGTATGAAGTTTTGCTGATATTGCTGAACACTTTTGAAAAATCTTCTTCTAGTTACTAGAACTTCTAATTGAGTCCCTATCACTGTGTCATTCAAATAATGGGTGCTCAATACATGTTAGTTTTTAGCATGGCTTAGACTAACATTTTAGGCAGACATTTTCTGTTGTCAGCTCCCCTTTTGTATTTAATAAATTCAAATCTAAATTCAAAGATGTTTTCTAAAATAGTTAATAAATCTTTTAAGTATAGAGTATAAATGTCTTAACACAATAATTCAGTAAATCAAGTGAAGGCTTTATTAACTAGTTTGATGTAAGAATTCCTAATTGTATATAAAATCAACACATTGTACCCCATAAAGGTATCAATGTATACATAATCTACGTGTTTATGACTTAATAAAAAAAGCATATAAATTATGCAAGAAGGACAAAAGGTGCAAAAGGTGTTGGGTCTTATCCATCCCCTTTGGTGGTTAATAGAACAATACACATAAGGCCATTCAGTGGGCTTAATTAAAATTTCGATAATAATTTAGAATATGCTTGTGTTTTATATCATTCAGACGGATGCAAGCATTTTTATGTGACAGGACACATAACTATGTTGACTTGCAGCACAGCTGTGAGAAATCAAGTGCTGTCTTTATTATACATGCATATTTTATACTTGCTTAGGAGTGATGATAAAATGTTCACAGTATGGCAGAAAAGGAGTGGGGGAGGACCCAAAATCCAAGGAACATATCTCTCCCACACCCTTTCCTCAGCTTCCAACAGATATCCTGGCTTCACTTCTCCGTATATGAAGCTGTCAGTCAGAATAGGTGTTTTTGGTGTTGAGATGCCACTCAAAATGGACTCTGTGCAAGTGAAACTGCCATTCAGCATGGCTGCCTGGCAAATGGAGCTGTCAGTCATCCTGAGACATTCAGTCTGTTGCATTGCCAGTTATCTATACCAATAGCTGCTTCTTTCAAAGATTCAAACTGTCTTGATTAACTCCATAGTCTGTGGTTCCCTAACCACTTTTTCTTTTTAATAGAAAGACACTTTTTATTTTCTAAAAGCTAATGATGACCAACAACTAAAACAGAAGTAGTTGGTGAAGAGAAAATAATTAGGATAGACTTACTAATAAAAGTTGATATGGAGCTAGGTTGGGTGCTTACTCAACTATTGAGACCAGTGCTATCACAAGCCAAAGAGAATGGAAGGTTGGACCAGTGCCATCACAAGCCAAAGAGAATGGAATGTAGTCCATGATAAACATTCATTCATTCATTCATTCATTCATTCACTTGCTACATAAACCTTTATGATATATTAACTGGACACTAGTAAATATCATTTAAATATGACATTAATATGTTCTGAGAAAAGCAAGAGTTCAGGATCCTCCATTTCTCACTAGGCTCTGAATAAAATGCTCTGTCCTATGGGCTCCAATGTTTCCTGCTTCTCTCTTTTCTTGGCACAGTTTCATCTGTGTGACAAATTTATTTGCCTTGTACCTACTGTGGGTCTACAAATGATGTTTCACCCTTAGTCATTAACTTGTTTCTACTGTCCAAAGATACTTTAGTTTTAAAAGATTATCGCAGAAGTATTGGACTTGGTATTATTACTTTAATCTATCTCTATGGTGTTTCAATTATAAAAATAATTTAAGCTGATACAGTTAATGTATGATTTCCAGCCACAACTAGTAGCAGGAAAAATTAGATATTAAGTTTCACCTGGAACTAATTCCCAGGGAAATTCTAGTTCCAGGTGCATCTTGTTTTTGACTATTTAGTTAGAAACCAGCACTGCACTTAACATAGTAAATAGTATTAAATAAAAATCTCTTAGTAAGAGTAGGGTAGCAATAGGAGGTTTATCTCTTATAGCAGACTAAATAGAGACATTTCTAGCACAAACAGGCTGAATGTTTGGAATGACAGAGAAAGTTCTCTGGCAGCTATTTTGTCTGAGTCACTCAGCCTGGTTCTATGTGCTCTCCCACTGAAATGTTGGACCAGTGCCATCATCTGTAGCACAACTGTAGCACAACCAATTCATATTATACTATAATTATATTATGTTATTGTTAGCTATTATAATTCTTCCTGGTAGTGCCTCTACCTAGAATTAAGGCAATTTTGTCATTTGAAACCCAGCCATAAATTTGATATAGCCCACCTTACCTGAATGAATTATTCCCCATCTCCACTTCTGATGCCCTATTTCCCAGAAAATTGCATCTCTTTGGATATTTGTTAATATATCAATTTATAACATCTTTGGACCATGATTAAAGGACCCCTGCCATGCCCCACAATCCAGTTTCCTCCTTAGCTTTAGGTTTTCTCCTGTCTGATTCTTTTCCTGTTGATGTCATGATTCTTACACAAGTTCCACTAGGGGATGGCAAACAACCTCTGCACTATATTGTTTCAATCAACTATACAAACAAAAATTCATAGATTTTATAGTATTTTCTTTCTTTTCCTGATGGTTCTTAGCTATTTATTTTAGACATATCTGGTGTTGTTTACTGATCTTAAGCTCCTTGAGATAATGAATGGTGAACATAATTTGAGATGCAATTTTGGGGGGAAGAAAGAAGCCTGAGTTCTACTGATAGATCTGCTGCTAACATCTTTGGCCAACTTGCAAGACAAGGTTGTATCAGATAATTTTGGAGTTCCCTTCCACCTCTAAGATATTCTAATCTCACATCTGTGAATGGAGAAATGAGGAAATGAGGGAAATGAATTTTTTTCAGGGAATGGAAAGTTAGAAAGTTTGAATAGAAGTAGCACATTCCTATCTAGGTGATGCCAGTGTTTCTCAGGGATGAGGCTCAGCTGAAGAACACCAGGTCATCATGGACAGATGGATCACATGAATAGACTTACATCGTGCATAATCTCAGTAGATTAGGATATGCCATTCTCTGGTTTCACTGAAAATACAGTTTTAATGTCTCTGACGGCATTTTCTTTAGTAGACACTAGGTGGCACAAGAATTTATTTCCTAACATTGAGACAAATCTACATCTTAGAAAAAAACATGCTGTGGCATGGTTTTTTAGGTTCACTCATAAAATTAGGCTTTGATTTTAGCCTTATATAGACCATTCTATTGATTCAATTAGCCATGAAATAGGGCTACTTTATATGTTAGAGTTTTATCAAGAAAAACCTGTCAGGGTGGCACCTGTGGATCAAAGGAGTGGGGCACCAGTCCTATATGCTGGAGGTGGCGGGTTCAAACCCAGCCCCGGCCAAATCTTAAAAAAAAAAAAAGAAAAGAAAAATAAAAACCTGTCAAATATGAGTTATTAATACACAAGCACAGAAAAGACAGTCAAAGGCATAGAAGAAAGAAGAAATTAGAAAGATAAAATATTAGTAGAAAAGAGAGAAAAGAAAAGATGGACACAAACAGAAGGACAAAAATGGAATGTAAAAGAAATGAGACTTAAAGAAAGAAGGGGATACATGGCAAGGAGAAAGAATGAAAAGGGAAACCAGAAAAAAGAAAAGAGAATAGCAATGAGAATTCCACAGAGTAAGACTGAAGAGATAATTGTCTTTCACAGAAAAAGAAATGGACAGAGGCTCAGATAGTTTCAGGGTAAATCATAAGGGTTACCCAGCATTATTCTTGCCATGTCAGTACTTTGTTTGTTTAAAAAAATCTTTAAAAGTTTTGAATAGAGTTATGTACATATTTACATTGGGAAAATACTAACGTATTAGTAGATGAAAACCTGAACCCACCCATGGTACAAGTTGAGACAGGAAAGGATGATACACATAGAAGCATTGTTCTTGTACTGAAGTTCAAATGACCTATTTAAATGAACTGCATTTTGATAATGTCAACATTCTCATGTTGTATTCACAAAAACATTGCTAGGCATAAGGAATATGGTTTCCCACCTCTCACCACTCTCTCAGGTCTAACATAAATGCACACTTCCTGACCCAATTAAATATCACACTTAAGAAGAAATTCAAGTGATTGTCAAGCTTGACTATAATTGGAGAAAGAGAGCTTTGCAGAGAAGAATGACTTTAAGTGGCTCTCTAGACAGTTTCTCTGTAAGACCATGGGTAATTACAGATGCTGATGATTAGAAATAATTTCTAAATTAAAAGAGTATAGTTCTAGGTCATGGAATTTAATAGAAGTAGGTGTATTTGGGAGTCTTTCCAGTGGAATTTATTAAATAAAACTAATCACTAACCATAGAATAATCCTTTTTTTTTTATGAAACCCAAACTCAACATATTAATATTTAGAATAAATTAAGGTGGATTAAGCAGAAATTTGGGGGTGGAAGTTGGTACAAACTGCATGTTTATATCCCTCAAAATTCATATTTTGAAATTCTAACCACCTAAGGGATGGTACTAGGAGTATGATCCTTTGGAAGGTAATTGGTCCATGAGTGTAGAGCCCACATGACGGGATTAATGCCTTTATAAGAGACAACACACAGTTTGTCCTCCCTCTCTCTGTTCTCCACAATTGAAGGATATAAGAAGATAGTCATTTGCAAACCAAGAAAAGGGTCCTCATCTGACACTGGATCTGCCAGTACCTCAATATTGTACTTTCCATCCTCAAGAGCTGTAAAAAGTAAATGTTTATTGATTATGTCACTCTATCTATGGTAATTTGTTATAGAAGCCTGAACAAACTACATTCAAGACAGTGATAAAGACACAATTCAAACCCGTTCAAAGAAAAATAAATGCACTAATGTATTAGAAGATATAACCAGAAATCTTAAGCATGGAATTGGCTTCAGTTTAGTTGAATTTATTCCTTAAAATAAGATAAAAGCCTCTTCTTCTCTCAACTGTAAGGATTGCTGCTTGGCTTAATTTGCTCTTGCATTCAGGGAGAAAATAATGTCTCACACACATTACATACTTTCTCTCTCTCTTTTTCCACCTAAATTCTGCCTGGTTTATTTTTTTATTTATTTTTATTTTTTTTACTGTTGAATCATAGCTGAGTACATTAGTGCAATCAAGGGGTACAGTGTACTGGTTTCATATACAATCTGAAACATTTTCATTAAACTTTTTGACATAGTCATCATGTCATTTTCTTAGTTATTGTATGAAGACATTTGTATTCTGCATTTAGTAAGTTTTGCCTGAACCCGTCTAAGATGCACCATAGGTGTAGCTCCACCCATCTTCCCCCTTCCCCTCCCCTCCCTTGCCACTTTCCCCATATTTTTGTGCTATAATTGGGTTATAGCCTTCATATGAAAGCTATAAATTAGCTTCTTAGTAGAGCTGACTACATTGGATACTTTTTCTTCCATTCTTGAGATACTTTGCTAAGAAGAATATGTTCCAGCTCCATCCACGTAAACATGAAAGAGGTAAAGTCTCCATCTTTCTCTAAGGTGGCATAGTATTCCATGGTATACATGTACCACAATTTATTAATCCATACGTGGGTCGATGGGTACTTGGGCTTCTTCCATGACTTAGAAATTATGAATTGGGCTGCAATGAACATTCTGATACAGATGTCCTTCTTATATTGTGATTTTTGGTCTTCAGCATTGTCTCAGGCTACAAAATCAACACCCATAAATCTGTAGCCTTTATATATACCAACAATAGCCAAGCTGAAAAATCAGTCAAGGACTCTATACCTTTCACAGTTAGTGCCAAAGAAGATGAAATATCTGTGAGTTTACCTAACAAAGGATGTGAAAGATCTCTATAAAGAGAATTATGAAACTTTAAGAAAAGAAATAACTGAAAATGTTAACAAATGGAAAAACATACCATGCTCAAGGCTGGGAAGAATCAACATTGTTAAAATGTCTATACTACCCAAAGCCATATGTACTTTTAATACAATTCCTATTAAAGCTCCATTGTCACTTTAAAGATCTCAAAAAAATAATATTTTGTTTTATATGGAATCAGAAAAAAACCTCGAATAGCCAAGACATTACTCAGAAATGAAAACAAAGCAGGAGGAATCATGCTACCAGACATGAGACTCTACTATAAATCAATAGTGATCAAAACAGCATGGTACTGGCACAAAAACAGAGAGGTAGATGTTTGGAACAGAATAGAGAACCATGAGATGAATCCAGCTGCTTATTGTTATTTGATCTTTGACAAGCCAATTAAAAACATTCAGTGGGGAGAAGACTCCCTATTTAACAAATGGGGCTGGGTGAACTGGCTAGCGACCTGTAGAAGATTGAACCTGAACCCACATCTCTCACCATTAACTAAGATAGATTGTCACTGGATTAAAGACTTAAACTTAAGACATGAAACTCTAAAAATTCTAGAAGAAAGTTCAGGGAAAACTCTTGAAGGAATAGGCTTGGGTGAATATTTTATGAGGAGGACTCCCCAGACAATTGAAGCAGTATCTAAAATACACTACTGGGACCTGATCAAATTCTGCCTGGTTTAATTATAATTATAGTCTCTGTCCACTTGACAGGAAACAGCCATACAGCTTGATAGTCATTTTCTTAATACTAAATGCCTCCTATGAGAACTTTTCCTAACATATACTGTATAAATGTGCCTATATATGTATATCTATTTAGCACACATGTAGTTCTTAGCTTAGCTGTTTCATCTTCTTAATTGATCTTAAGTTCCTAAGGTGGGAGGGAGTGTTGTGTTAACAAGAGTAATTGAGGTTGATTATACAAGGCCAAGTTGACTAGTCCTCACAGACAATTGGGCTATCACCTCACTAGCATGGAGCTCTGATCAATCAGGGAAACCAGAACAATCCTGCAATCGCTTTAATTGTACAATGATGGCCGTTTTCACTATGAGCTGGATCAGCCTTATTAATAAGTGAACTTCAGAAGTTTTTATTATCAGGTGATTCCACTAGTGCTTACAGAGGCAAAAAGAACTCCACAAACCATTGTGTTGAAGAACCTTCACTTCATGATAGGCATCAAGTCCCATGTATAGAAATCAACTTAGTTTATATAGAAATTTACACAAAATTAACATTAGGACAAACATAATGAGGATGTTCTAAAAGATATCAATGGGCTATTGAACATTTTATGTTCAATTTATTTCCATTCTCTGATATATAGAATTAACTCAAAAGATACTTTTTGCTGATAAATGAATGAATGTCACAGCCCTTGAAAGCCAAGTCTGGAAGACAATGAAAATTATCAACAATTGTGATCTAAGCTGGGATGTCTTCTTTCATGAAATTTCAGCAGAGACTCTATAATGGAAAATTCCTAGGGAAAACATTGCCTTACATAGGTGTTTCATATTTTGATTTATTCCCTCTGTTATTTAAAAAAAAATTATCAGCTATTGACCATTCAAAAATATATTTTATCCTTTACTTCCTCCTTCAGAAGAGCACATCAAGCACATTTTACTTTAATATTAATAACTCAGGTTCATAAATCTTAATATCACTTGTACTTTCTTAGGTTCAGGTAGAATTCCAAAAGACATATTAATATTATGGCTACATTCATATAGGAGACAATCTTAAAATTACATATTCTTCCTTTTGATATGCAGCAAACAGGGAGTATTTACCATGTAAAAAACTTCAGCAATTAATAGCTCAATTGGGAGCAATCAACCAACCTCCAAATATTTTATTGTTTTTTTCTTTGTGCTTATCTTTAACAGAGACTAAGAAAAGTAATACAAATTATAAATGAAGAGCTACTTTAGAAACATATTACAGTTTTTGATCAATGTGGATAAATACAGCTTAAAATTATTCAAGATAATGAAAATAAAATCTAATGGATACCATCTGCCGAAACAGAACAGAGCCCAGAGAAAAAAAGTGAGTTATCAGAGCAGGTTTTTTTTTTTCCACAAAATCTTTTAAATGTATACCTTCTATATGTTAAGGCACTTTTCATTTGACTATAGATAACTTTCCTCTGGAATGGTTGGGAGCCAACTTGACTTCTCCGGTATTTGGAATTCCAACACATAAGGGACACCAAGGCGAAGTCTCTGTATGGGACACAACTAAATACCCACATAGAGACAGAAGTATGTACATTCATGAGTTCAAGAGATAATAAAGAATCTAAACCTAGGGAAGAATCTAAACCTAGGGAATTTCAGAAGGCAATGGATCATGACTAAATAGATAAATTTAGACAAAATCAAGATTTTGAAGAAAAATGAATCAAAAATATTAAGAATTACAGTATATTGAGAACAAATCCCCCCAAACTCCATGGTCTTGCTGTGAAAATGATGATTAGGATATGACACACAGGCAGATTGATATATCATAACAAAGCAGAGACAGTATAAGTGGCTTTGGAAGAAAGAATGGCAGACTCTTAACATCAGGGTTTTTAGCCACCCGTGTGGTGGCTCACTCTTATAAACCTAATACTTTGAGAGGTGGGGGGGGAATCACTTGAGTTCAAGAGTTTGTTTGCAACATATACAAGAGTGAGCTATGTCTATAAAAAGTAGAAAAATTATCTAGTCATAGTTAGTGTGTGCTTATAGTCCCAGCTACTTAGGAGGCCAAGGTAGGAGGATTGCTTAAGCCCAAGAATTTAAGGTTGCAGTGAGATATGATGATGACATTAGCCTGGGTGCAACTCTATCTCAGAAAAATAAATAAATAAGAAAAAAAAGTAAAACGTTTTAGAGGTGAATTACTCTAAATCTATTCAGACAAGGAAAGAAAAAACCTAAATGGGGTATCAAGGATTTGAACACATATAACTGAGTAAATCGTTTTTTATACATCTCGCTATACAGACATACCCAACGGTATTCACTACTGTAATGGCCAATTTGTTTTTATTGACACTTAGAGAGACCAATAGAGGAAAATAATTTAATTCTGAGCAGTCCTGTCCATTTTTAAGTCAATAAATTAAGTGAAGTTAATTTGGTAGCAGGGATAGCCATTTCAACCATGATCATAAAATTTATTTTATGATTTATCTATTAAAGACCTATTCAATGGTCAAAATAAGCATAGTTTTTAGCGTGGTAACTTTAAGTGTCTCATTATAGAAGTTTTATTTCTCCTAAATTTCTTGTTCTTCTTCACTATGCATTTATTTCTTGCTGTCTATTTATTCTTTAATTAACACCCACATAAAATAGAGATGGTGCTACTGAAAAAGAAGCAGCATTTCAATTCAATAGAACCTTCTTTGTGGTATGATAGGTAGGATGACTGTAGAGTTTATGATTCAAACTGAGACACAGTTTTATTAAGGTGTACTAACATATGATCAACTGTTCATATCTGAAGTATATAATTTGATCAGTTTGACACTCACAAAAATTGTCACCCCAATCAGTGGTGACACCCACAAGAGTTTTCTAATGTCCCTTTGCAATTATTATCTCTTGCCTTTTCCCCTCTTTCTCAGATATTCACTTTCATTTTTGGTCACTGTAAATTTGCTTGCATTTTCTAAAACTTTAGATAAATAAAATAATACAGTATGTATTATTGTGTTTGATTGCTTTGACTCAGCATAATTATGCTGAGAGTTATCCAAGTTGTCGTGTGTATCAGTAATTCAGTCCTTTTTATAACCAAGCAGTATTTTATTTTGTGGATATACCACACTTCATTCATTCATTCTCCTATTTGTGGATTTAGGTGATTGCCAGTTTTAAGCCATTACATTTAAAACCTGCTATGAAAATTTATGCACAAATCTTTTTATGCTTTCTCTCTTTTCTTGGTTAATATCTACAAACAGCGTGTTTGAATTTGAGGACTCTTTGAGGTGAAAAGAATTAAATGGGATGCCAGGAAAACAGACATGAAACGATCTGTCCTGGCAAAACTCAGTAAGGTCAGACTACCCAAAGAGTGTTTTCAAGTTGATAGTAATCAGCCTGGCTGATCAGTAAAAGGTGATTTTACTTTGATACTGGGTTTGGCAATACTACTACGTGTTTTATCAGGGACCCCTGACTAGCTTTCATATGTTCTCATTTTTTAGAGCAGGATTTTTGCAAACTGTGAGCTTTGTGTCATATCCAACCTATCATCAGTTTTTGTAAACAAAATTTTCCTGAACACAGACATACTCATTCATTTATATTTTGTCTATAGAGATACTTTCTGCACTGTAACAGCACAAGTACTTGAATATATGCAATAGAGACCATATGGCCTGTAAAGCCTAAAATATTACTATGATGCTGATGGACTGAGGGGTTCTACTATACAAATATGACAATGGACATATTATTACCTCATATTTATTATCTCACATTTTATTATTATTATAGTTATTATTTTTATTATTTATCATCTTATGTTTTAACCAAGTTTCATATTGTGCAATGTTGTTAAGGTCATCAATATTGTAGATGTTTGGACAAGTTTCATTTTCTTTTTTTTTTTTTTTTACTAAATCATATCTGTGTACATTAATGCAATCATGCAATCATGGGGTATATTGTGCTGATTTTATATACAATTTGAAACATTTTTTTCAAACTGGTTAACATAGCCTTCATGGCATTTTCTTATTGTGTTCGGACATATATATTCTGCATTTAGTAAGTTTCACCTGTACCCTTCTAAGATGCACTGTAGGTGTGGTCCTACCAATTACCCTTCCTCCACCCACCCTCCCCCCTTCCCTTCCTTCCCTTGCCCCTTTCCCCCATGTTCTTGTGCTGTAATTGGAGTATAGCTTTCATGTGAAAGCTATCATTTAGTTTCATAGTAGGGCTGAGTACATTGGATACTTATTCTTCCATTCTTGACATACTTTGCTAAGAAGAATATGTTCTAGCTCCATCCATTTAAACATGAAAGAGGTATATGCCAAAAGATTCTGGACAAGTTTCTTAATCTCAGGTGCCCCAGTAACTTTTTTTACCAGTAAAAACAGAGCTCTACCTCCCCAAATTCTGGAGTTCAACTCAGTTTCCAGGGCAAATTCTTTCCACTGCAAATCTGTTGAGCCCTCCTCACCACTGTCATCTTCATATGTGCGTCACCACACCTGAGTGTTCATTTTATGCTGAATTGTGTGAATGTGAATCATTTTATGCTATACTGACAGTACTGGTACAAGTTCCCTTGAATTATTTATTCCTCATTGTAGGAAGTCAGGTCAATGTAAATATTTATAGTGATTTTTCTGACAAAAATTGTGTAGAAATGTGAAAATTTTTGGTCAGTGTCATTATTGTAATGGAAAGAAAAATGCTAAACCCTTGATCAAACTATATACCCATGTTATAAATAATAAATCAATAAAACATGATACACGTTTAGAAGGATATGCAATGTTGATAATACAGGTAAGTTCATGAGCACTTTATAGTCCAGATTCATATATAAAAGCAACATTTTGAATTTATAGTAATACTTTTTTTGTGTGACAGAATCTCATTATGTCACCTTTGGTAGAGTGTCACAGCTCACAGCAACTCTTGCGCTTAAGTGATTCTCTTGCCTCACCCTCCCAAGTAGCTGGGACTACATATGTCTACCACAATGCCTGGCTATTTTTTTTGTTGCAGTTGTCATTGTTTAGCTGGCCTAGGTTGGGTTCAAACCCACCAGCCTCAGGTTATGTGGCTGGCAACATAACCACTGTGCCTTGGGTGCCAAGCCCATAGGAATGCTTTTTGAAAATGAGAATTATTTTATGAAAATGTTATTATAACTCTTTTAATTTCATGTATTTAAAAATGCTTCTCACATCTTACCTTTATCTTTCCGCTTTCATTTCTTTTTCTTCTTGGCACAAAAATCTGAACAAAGGAGACAGTAAACATAGAGACATTAATTTATTAATTTATTTGAAGAAATATATGTCAATATTTCTCAGTGGGGAAAAATAGTAGGAACACTAGTGATAAGAAGTGTGAAAAATTATTACTAATATTGTCATTATGTGACTATAACTGTTGATGCTATTGTTATCAATGAGACTAGAGGCACCACTGGAATTACTTCCACTAGGGTCAATACATTACTGTAAAGAAAATGGGTATCACTCAAGCTGCAAAATCAATTGTGAAATAATAAAATCAAACCTGGGCACAGTGGCATGTGTTTATAGTGCAGCTACTTGGATTTGGAGGCAGGGAGATCATTTGAGCCCAGAAGATTAAGGCAGTGACAGTGTGCTATGATCTCACCTGTGAATAGCCACCGAACTTTAATGTCACTTTTCTTTCCCTTTTTGGAAAATTTAGTTTTAAAGCCCAATGTTTTTGGCTAGTTAAAAATTCAACGTGTTTTTTAGGGGGTCTTTGGTTACTTCTGTCCATGGTCCCAAATCTCTGACTCCATGAGTCGCTGGGACATGGGGATGGGTTGTAGGTCTGGGAAACAAAGACTGAGAGTCCCAGAATTCAGCCTCCCTTAAAACAGCCATCAGCTTCGGGAGTTTTGCTACTGTCTTAGTGCACAGTTACCAAGAAAATCACAGGACTTATCTTTGCTGAAAATTCATTATCTGACCTCTCAGAAAAATTCCTCCTTTTCCCTTTGTCCTCTTATGGTCCTTTTGTAGAATATTTTCTCTTTCTCTGTCTCTCTCTTTCTCTCTTTACATACACACACACACCCTCAAGGTGCCAAAAATGTATATACATTTTAAGAAAGGAAGAAAGTGCATTAAAATTGTAATACTTTATATATACAATAACATTTACTATCTTGTGTATCATATCTTGTATGTCTTATAACTCTTCTCTATAAGCAAAATGAGGAAGAACCCATTGACTTTGAAATTTCTGTTTTTAGCTCTCTTTCTGGAGAAAGAAAATACTGAGAATCAAATTCCAGGCTACTATCCTTCTGCACTGTTGACACTTTAGACTGGGTAAGTTATGACCTGAGTGTCCGTCTTATATATTGCTCAGATTCAGCAGCTTCCCTGGACTCTCCCCAGTAGATCTCATTGCATCTTTCCCAATTGGTAGCAGCTAAATATGTCCCCAGACATTCCTGAATGTTCCTTCAACTGAAAATTTACAGTGGTAGAGAATTTTCTAATGGCTTAAAATGGAGGAAAGATTAAATATAACCTAAAAAATAAATATTAAAATGTTATAAATTGTTTGGCCTCACAGTCATTTATGTAATGCTTATAATGTACCAGGCTAAGTATCTTCACTACGTGGTCTCATTTTATCTTCACATGAAATTTATAAATGTTATTTTTGTTTTTCCTTTTTGGAAGTTGATGAAAACAATACTTTTTAAAGTTATTACCAATACATATATTGATACATCCAGATGTATTCTATTTATGGTAGTGACACTATTCTTTTCTTTTTTAATTTCTAGCAGCCTTCAGGTCCAGTCAGAAGTCAGGAATCATACCAGTTATTTGACCAGAGATACTTTTAAGTTAAGGACATCTTAACAAAACATAATGTTAGTAAGTAAGTAGTTAAAAGTTAAAAGGGAGCGCTAAGATGTGATGATTGCTAAATTGGCTGTACATGGTGGGAAGGGGACTACCTTTGCTTTTTAGCAGATGACAATCCCAGAAGCAGGTACTCCCAACTTTACATCACCAAACTCAAAGTTGGGAAAATAGGAGGACAATCAGCTTCTGCAAGGTGGGATAAGCCAGCTCACTATGGATTCTCACACCTCATCTCAGAGCAGGTTCTACCAGTACTGGGAAAAGCATAAGTTGGATTTAGCAGTGTCACAGGAAGAAATTGCTGCTGCTGGAACTAAGTGTTGCTATGACAATACAGACAGGAAAAAAAAAGGAGCAGATCGAGTGCAGAGAGTCCGTCTCCCTCCTCCAGCTTTGTAATCTCCCTGATGTGTAGAACTCAGCAGGGAACCACTGGCAAGGCAAGCATGGTTTGTAGAGTTCTAGCCCTAGCATCATTGTAGATTGTAGAAAGATAGGTTTGGAATCGAAAGATGACAAAAATTCAGTGATTGGCATGGAAACCTCATCGGTAGAAGTTGACTTATGTAATTAACAAATATCAAACATCCAACATTAATTAGCTAATTGATATTACATACATAGACTTGAATTCAAGCAAGCCATACCCCATACATTGTTTTTACTTGCTACGTTACATTATCAACAAGTTATCAGTAAATATTTTCTGTCCCTTAATGATGAACTTGCTCATCAGTAGATTGTACTGTGTTATCTATCTATGATGGTCACAGTATTTTTTAAAAATTTCTAACTTGAACTTTACTTCTTGGAAGCAAACATGCCCCAAATAAATGTAATCAGAGCTTAATTTAATTAAAACAGGTGGGATCTGGCTTCTGGAAGAGTATTCTTATCAGTCTTTAATACATTAACATAGTTAAAAAGCTGACTAATGACGCAGTAGGAAAAAAAATCTCATGAGATCTAAGCACTTCAAATTTCTGCACATAATTTTAAGATTTTCTTATTTATATCTAGGAAAGAAGTGTTGTATTAGGATGACTACATGGGGCCGAAGTATGGAGAAATTAAAAATCCCTCTCCCATTACACAAATCACTGATCAAAAGGAAATGGAGACAATAGAAAGTACTTAGTTCAGGGACACACACACACACACACACACACAAAGAAACACTTAAAATATGTTACAGAGGGAAGATATAAGGCTCAATAGAATTTAGATGTCATTGATTGTAAGAGACTCCATTAATTTATTCACCAGTGAGGGGGGAAAAGGGCTGACATTTAAATTACAACATATTTGTGCTTATAAAATGTATCACAACTTCAGAAATGTTAAAACATGAAGAACATTTACCTTAGAATCAATGAAATATGGCACAAATGAAGCACGCAATAAATTATGTATATGAGTTAACAATGATGTACTAAATTACAGGGACTTTACTAATGAGAAGTAGGAACACTTTTGGATATCTTAATACAGATTTTCAGATATAAGAATTTTTATCCTTTCTATGGTTTTTGTCCATCATTACCAAACAATTAACTGGAGCGGTCATTTTCTTTTTTTATTTTAATCAGTAAGTAAAATTACTATAGAAACTAATGAAGAGATTCCTAACAGTAAGTTCAATTATTGTGTGCCTTTCAAAAAGCAAACATCAAAATGGGATTAGACATGCCAGAAGGGTTTTGGAGGACAGAGCAGGGGATGAACTGGAGCGCCATTAGGCACCTGTAGAAGAAGGGGAGGCAGGATGAAGCGGGTGAAGGATGTCTGACTGTAGCACAATTCCAAGAAAGTTTTGAAAAAGCTAATGGAGAGACTCATGCTTGAGTAACCTGCAGCAGGTTAGTAAAACATTTAACTGCCGTGGGCAGAATTTCAGTTTCTACAAGGCTCACTTTTAGGCCTGGAGCAGTAGTGTGCGTCATAGGTCACAGCAGCTGGAGCTGTCATTTACGCTCTGGGCCCACAGAACTAAGTAGGGCATTTTCATGTCCAACATACAGGGTTGAATAATCACTGGAAGAAGACTGAAGATTTTTCTCAATAATATGTGAAAATAAAATGTAATCTAATCTTTTGGAATGAGATTCATTCTAAAGGCAGGAGACAAAACTTTTGAACTATTTAAGTCTTTCTCAGCACTGCAGTTTCACTATTACACAAATCTATATTGGGATCTATGATTGTTAAAACTTTAGGAGCAAAAATTGCAGCTGAAAATGAAAGGCATTTACACTGCAAGAAAGTTATTAAGGATGTACCAGATAATGATGTAGAAGCAATATTTAGAAGTCTACAGATGATGCTAAATTAGGTAAAATGATAATAATGAGCACAGTGTATTCATACACAGAACAGCCTCAGCCATTTAATTTCTGTGCTGGGCTAACATGATGAATGCACCTGGACACAAATCAATGGCAAATGGTTCCCAGAACAAAGCATTTCGGAAGGCCATGTATATTAAACAGAATAGTGTTTGCAATATACAGCCAGAAATAATTCTAATGATAGATCCCAGAGTTGAGGCAGCAGAATTCTAATTCTAATTTGAAAGTGGCTCTGGTGGATTGAGCTACTTTCTGATTATAAATATATAATTGTGGCAGGTGTTCTTAGGCTTTAAAATATAATTTACTGTATGAAATAGAGAGCTGTGTCCTGAGATGGAAGAATAAATAACCATCCTCCCCTTCTACTGGATCTGAGCTCCTACCCAATACCCATATGGACTACAGTTAGAATCCTAACAGGCAAGCCCACGGGTCTCTCTTTCTCAAACTCTTTCACAAAGAGGTGTATGGTGCTAGTAAGCAAAAGGTCATTATAAGCTGAGGACACTGCACAATGTCTGTGTCATTCCCAATGAACTTAAATCAGTGGTAATGTCACTTCTACTATTTCTAAGATGTATTTGGGGTATAGACTCGTGGTCATTTTTATTTTCTAAACAACTAAACAAAAAATATTTACAGCAGAGGGCTAAGAAAGCTATATGACAATTATTACTTACTAATACATGTATATTATTAGGTTAATACAAATGAATTCTATAAAATACTATTTTTTCACATATCTTTTGTATCTTATACTCATATTCTTAAAAATAATCATTTATTTTATTTAGAGACTTACAAAAACAAGTTTCCCTCTAGCATGTGGCTCCACAAATTTGTCATATACATTTGCAATTCTATAGGCAAGAAACCATTAATGATGAATGGATATAGTCAATATTTCTTCCCTTAACATACGTAAAGAAAACCTAGGTATCTGGAGAACACTACTGGAAGCCTATATAGTGAATACATATTATATTTTGAGCTGCTAGATAGCCAATGATATTCTGAGAAACAGTTCCTGTTTCTGTGCCTCCTCTTTCACATTCAGGATGTGCAGTTGTTATGAAGCTGGCTCTAAATCCAACCCCAGGAGTGGGACATGTAAAAATACCCAGGAACCAATCAGCTCATTCCATCCCCAGCCCTGGATGGCTTGAGGGTTGTACATGCTTTGTACCAGTCTCATCAGAACTTCAAAGCCTCAAGGGAAGTTCTTTTTCCCCCCACATTTATTTTTTAAATTGATATATAAAATTATATGCATGTAACCTGTACAACATGATGTTTTGAAGTATGTGTACATTATTAAATAGTTAAATCTGGCTCATTAACAAATGCATTATCTCACAGAGTTGTTAATTTTTGTGTTGAGAGCATTTAACATCCCCTCTTTTAGAATTTTTCAAGAATACAATATATCATTAACTACATTTGTTGGAGCCTTTTAGGAAATGATTTACCTCTCCTGCTGAATAACCTAAATGAATGTGGAGCTGGACCTCTTCCCATTGTGTTGTTACCAGGTGGGCCCTGAGCCTGAAGCCAACACAGCAGAAGGCAGAGCCAGAGATAGGGAACAAATTGAGCTCTATAATCATCATCGGATTCCATAGATAGTGGGGAAGGAGCCAATTCTCTCCCTAGACATTTCAGTTCCATGAATCAATAAATTCTCTCTTTACTGGGTAAATTTGGATCAGATTTTCTACCCACAACCAGAAATGTCCTGATTTTTCAGGACAACAGAGGGAGATGGGTGTAGTTGGGTAGAATACAGTGAAATGATGAAGCGATTAGAAGATAACAGGAAACTCACTTTGTTTAACGTAACTTGATAACTATTCTTTTTTAATTAGCATAATAATAACAGAATAAGCCAGAGCTGTTGACAATAGCATAGGAGTGGGGCGAAAAGAATCAGAATGTCCTATACATGTCAAGCCTGAGAGAACTTTAACAGTTCAAAGAATTATCTAGATTTTTCAGGAATAAGAAAAATGTGGCAAGAAAAGAAAGAAAAATAATACACAAGAGAAATGCCAAGCATATTACTCCCAAGGGAACAGAATCAGTCTCAATAAGAAAGGTGGGATGTGACAGCTAGAAAGGGAACTTTACAGGCCCAGAAATGAACTAAGCAGGGGATTTTTCCGCAAGATGAAGAGCTTTTGAATTCCTGTCTCATGTCCTCCACCCAGTACCTCTGGTTTACTCATGTCCTCAATGGTAAGGTCCTGAGTAAGTAAGCCCCTTGTGGAAGAAATCATTCATTTGACGTTCAGTCAGTGCTTTCTATTAGCTGTGGGTGACACTATAATGCATGCAAAATATGGGCCCTTTATGCACTGAGGTTACAGAAGGCAAACAGATCACCCTTGATTCAACAGAATGATTTAAAATCTTTTCAATTGTTCTATGGAAGATTGTGACTAACACATATAGGTTCAGCAAATATAATAATATATCCTTAAGAAGGAGGCAATAGAGATACCCTAGAGTTAACCAGGTGAAGAAGAAATTGGGAAGAGGTTTGCATCCAGAGGGGAATAATATGAGGGACCTCCCTGGCAGGAGGACGTTAGGCATGTGTGATAATCTCAAGAAAACCAAGTGCAGGTAATCACTGGCAGCTCATGAAAAAGAGGCACAAATGAGGTAGGAGAAGGCAGGGCCAGACCCAGAGGAGCCTGTATTAAGGATACAAGTTCCTGTTTTTAAAGCAGTAGGCATTCATTGGGAAATTTAATCAGAATTTCCACATGAACAGATTAATAATTTAAAAGTATAATTCTGGTTATTGTATGTCAATGGTTAATGAAAGGACAGATGTGATAGTGGGAGTAGCAATAGGAGCCTATTATAGCTATCCTAAATGAGAAAGGTTTGGAGATTATTGGGATGATAAAACTATAGGTGAAGCCAAGTATTTAGATTGAAGAGGTGTTCAGGTAGGAAGTCAGAATTTTGTCATTGGGCGGTGCCTATGGCTCTAAGGAGTAGGGTGCCATCTCCATATGCCAGAGGTGTTGGGTTTAAACCCAGCCCCGGCCAAAACTGCAAAAAAAAAAGAATTTTCTCATTGATTAGATGTGGGAGGACACATAAAGACTGAGAGGTGCTAAGAGTTGTCCCTAGTGTTCTGGTTTGCACAAGAAATAAAGCTTCTGTTGTTTCTCAAGTTAGGAATACTGAAGAATAGTCTAGAGCAATGCATGAGAACATGAGCTCGCTCTTGTCAAAATTTGGAGTATTTGGACATGAATATGAATGGTGGGGAAATTGAGCAGGCAGGTAGATATATGCATCTGGACCTTATTGGAATGATATGACCTTATGTATACAAACATTTGGAAGTAACTGGGGTATCAAGAACAACCAAAGAAGCTGGAAACATGTTAAAATAGCCAAGAAAGATACTGTGGAAGGAGAAGAAGCTTCCTCTGAGAGTTTCTTCTCATTCTCCTTTATCAGCCCTGTAAATATCGAAATCTCTGTGGTTCCACCTTAGATTAAAGGAATAGAAACAAGATGAGCTATCACAGACAGCAAGAAGAGAGAATATCTGAAGCTGGAAGGAATGGTTAACAGGATCCACTGCTACTGAGAGATCAAGTAAGATTGAGATTAATGTCCATTTGATTTATCTTATATTATATTGGAGTCACTGGGCAGTATATTAAGAGCTGTGGCAATTGAGTGCAGGAAGCAGAAAATATTGACGTGTTATCTCACAAAGAAATACGAATCTCAGTTCTTGAGGCATCACATCCTACTTTTTTGTTAATCTAATGATAAAATCCATACAGAAACTATTAATTGTGAGTCCTGATGAAACCTGTTCTTTAAGGTGTAATTGAATATATCTAATACTTTTGAGTTTTGAAATGATCCTGGTCTGAAAATAGGATGTAAACAGACTCTATCTTCGAATGCAGAGAGCAACTTAGCAATAGCATTGCTGTTGCCTCAAAACATTCACCTAGCAAAATATTGTTGCAATTAAACAGTCATGATGCTTGCAGCTGACATTGGGACTACCAAATAAAGAAGTCTATAACAGCATTTGAAGGCGATGGGTTACTCTGTGTTGCTGATTCAAAGGAAAACTCCAACAAAAACTGTTTGAATGGAACCTATTCAATGAACAGGAGCTGAACAACTGGGTTGGGCTGCTACTTACATTACCTCCTGAGATTAAAGCTTAAGGTTTGAGTCTGATATGACCACTTATCTTCAGCTACTTTCTCAGTAATTCCTTGAAAGCAACCTGTTAAAGAAAATATGGAATTGGCAAAGTAGAGAGGAGATAATTATTTAGTGAGACAGGATTTATTTAGATATAATTCCCTGTGAAAGTGAGAGATGAAGCAGACCAAACCTTTAATATTCACTGTCAGGTGCAACAACTGCTGTTGCTGGAGACGTCTGCAGGACCAGAGCAAGTGTTGCTTTTCAGACCAAATTTCTGTCTTAATTTTAAGGGACAGCTGCTTCCTATTTGGGAAATGACATGAAGAGTATAAATTTCAAAACATGTGTGACAAACACCTTTCAATACCAATAAATCCAACAGTGGGAAACACTTATTTTTTCTTCTACTTTTCCTACAGATTCCTGATAAAATGGCTCATTAATTCCAGAAAAAAAAGAAAAAACGCATGCATCTTGTATCTATTATTTCCGAGACAGTGTTAGGTCCTGGGATATAAAATGAGAAGTGATATCCTTTACCACAAGAAATGTACATGGTGTCATATCAGGGATACAGTTATGAATTTAAAATGATAATTGGTGTAACAGAAATATAGCAAAAGTAATATGAGAATACTGTGGTTTAGAATGAGGGATTTAACTTATATGATGCAGAGTGTGGGACATACATAGCTGGACATGAAGGAGCAGTACATGATTAAGAGGAAAGACCAAAGGATGGGTTATGACAGAAGGGACTGCATTTGCCAAGTATGAGAGTACGTGGTTCATCTACAAAACAGTTGTCTGAGTGCCCAGGAAAGGAAAAAAGAATGTAACAACTGTTTCTATTCTATCTGAAGGTTAAGAACAGAGAAAAAGACTTAAAGATGTATAATTCTTTACTGTTTATAAAATTCAGTAGAGAATAAAGAGAGAATGAAGAAGAATTCCTTTACTAAAGATAGATACAAAGAGACAGTATATTCCATCACAGGGAATGGAGGCAAACACTCAGACAGACAATCTAGGTTCTCACTGAGCACTACTTTCAAGCTTTGTGACCTTGGACCCAGTTATACAATCTTTTGAACCTTAGTTTGTCCATCACTAAAATGGGCACTATGACATTACTCCCTTAATAAGCTATTTGTTTGGACCTGAGACTGCCCTTAGAAAAGTTGTACACAATTCTACATGTCTTTTTCAATCTAAAAAACTTCAACCACTAATTGTTTGATAGATTATAGCTCCACCTACTGGTTAATGGAGAGTGGTACTATAGTTTATTTAGTCTCGCTTGTCTTTATAATTGTAGGCAACAGAGGTGGCAGAATAGTATTTAAATTTACTTTTTTTCCTCATGTTTCACTACCACCACCATGTCCATCTTGAAGCATATTCATGGCCTTTACTTTTTCTTAAAGAGAAACAGGTTAAAAAATAGTTAAGGTCACCTGTTTTGGCTTTTAACCAAAGATCTATTATAGAGAAAATAAGGGATTCCCAGGTGTGGACAAACTACCTTGAAATAACTTAAGTGGATTATTTCCCCTGGATGCGAAAAAAACATCTGGGGCTGACAGAGGAGTGGATCTGGGGGAGATCTATTCTCTTCTTCCTGGAAGCTCTGCTAAAAAGCAGAGCTGCCCACAGGCAGACTGGTATTAAGGAAGGCAAGACAAAGCCTTGGTGCAACCATGACTTCAGGTAAGATTATCTGAGGGGCCCGTGCACCCTGGGATGGTGCTGACTTTGAGGTGACTAGTGTGACTGTATGCAACAGTTACTGATATCTCAGTGAGACTGGGTTAGATCTCAGAGGAATAAGAAGCCAGGAAATCCCTGGAATGTGTAAGTTTCTTTTTATTTCTGCCAGTAATTAAAATAGTTGTGCACAATTTATTATATAAAATAAAGTTACCAGAGAAAATGATCTGACTCGCTCATCTTAGTGTATGGCAACATAATCGCTATGGCATATATTCTGGCTTTAACTGAAAATACTTTCAAACAAATTCAGTTTATTCTTCCTTTCTTCTGTTTATCTTTTGTTACAAAATAAAGAAAAGGCTAAGTCTCAAAACTTTTCAAACTAAAAGTTTTCTTTATCTCAGTTAAACTAAATTAAAAAAAAAAAAACTCTGAAATTACAGTAGCCATCAAACGTCACCATGATTCTAGGCCAAGTTTTACCCTTAGTCTTTCTCCATTATTTTTGAGTCCCGTTGTTCTGAGACCCTTCTAGACTATCTACCTCCTCTCTTTGATTTTCAAGATACTGACTTTCCTCAATTACTGACATTTCATGAATAATTATGTTAAAATTTCTCTTTTCATAATTTCTTTCATTCTATGATCTGTCTCATGGCATTAATCTGATTACCTAATAAAAGTAATTCAGAATATGGCCTGGGAGAACATAATTTTCATGGGATATTTTATTAATACAATGGAAATGTCAGTTATTAGAAAGCATGAAGAAAATACATTTAACATCTTTGTTGCAAAGTCATTTTTGGTGTTTTGGATATACTTCCAGTAGAGGAGTATCAAACGGCAGGTTTACAATGATATTTGCCACATTTTTTTCATTGCAGCTCAATTCACAATTGCCAAGTCATGGAAGAAGCCCAAGTGCCCATCAATCCATGAATGGATTAATAAATTGTGGTATATGTATACCATGGAGTACTATACAGCCTTAAAAAAGACAGACTTTACCTCTTTTATGTTTACACGGATGGAGCTGGAACATATTCTCCCAAGTAAAGTATCTCAAGAATGAAAAAAAAAGTATCCAGTGTACCCAGTACTTTTATGAAACAAATTTATATTTATTCACACTTTCTTATG
>CAUYON010132830.1:0-31580 GCA_963573935.1 Arctocebus calabarensis
GTATTGGAATTCCTAGCCAGGACAATTAAAAGAGAGTGGGAGCTTTCATGTTTACATGGATGGAGCTGGAACATATTCTTCTTAGCAAAGTATCTCAAGAATGGAAGAAAAAGTATCCAATGTACTCAGCCCTATTATGAAGCTAATTTAAAGGTTTCATATGAGGGCTATACCCCAACTATAACACAAGAATATGGGGAAAGGGGCAAGGGAGGGGAAGGGAGGGAAGAGGTTGGGGTGGAGGGAGGGTAATTGGTGGGGCCACACCTATGGTGCATCTTAGAAGGGTACAGGCAAAACTTACTAAACGCAGAATACAAATGTCTTCATATAATAACTGAGAAAATGCCATGAAGGCTATGTAAACAGTTTGATGAAAACATTTCAGATTGTATATGAAACCAGCACATTGTAACCCCTAATTGCACTAATGTAAGCAGATATAATTTAATAAAAAATAATAAATAATAAATAAATAAATAAAAATAAAAAGAGAGAGAGGGAGGAAGAAAGGGCATCTAATTTCGAAAGGAAGAAGTAAAATTATCTCTGTTGTCAGATGATGTAATCTATTTATTTATTTATTTATTTTTTTTGAGTCAGGGTTTCACTCTGTCACCCAGGCTGAGGTGTTGTGGTGAGAACATAGCTCAAGGTAGCCTCAAACTCCTGGGCTCAAGGAACCTCTTCACTCACTCTCAGATGTAGCTAGGACTACAGGCACATATCACCACATCTGGCTAATTTTTTGGTTTTTTGGGGTGGAGGGGGAAAAATAGGGGTCTCACCCTATGTTGCCCTGGCCGATCTTGAATTCCTGGTCCCAAGTGATCCCCCTACCTCAGACTCCCAATGTGGTAAGATTATAGGTATAAGCCCAGAACCCAGATGATAGTATCTTATATGTAAGAAACCCCTAAAGATGGCACAAAAACATCTCATCTGCTAAAATAAAAGAATTTAGCAAAGTTACAGGTTACACAACACACAAAAATCAGCTGTATTTCTGCACTAACAATGACCAAACTTTAAAGGAAACAGTTAAGTATCATCAATAAGAATAAAATGTCAGAATAAATTTAACCAAGGAAACAAAAGGTTTATATACTGAACACTAGAACATGTTCCTGACAGTAAGTAATGAGGACATAAATGGAAACACATCCCACGCTCACAGATTTTAAGACTTAATATCATTAAGGTATCAATACTAGATAGACCAATCTACAGAATCAATTCTATCTCTATCAGAATCCCAGTGATCTTTATGCAAAAACAGAAACTTCATCATCAAATTTAAAAAATTTTGTGCACCAAAAGAAAAAACAAAATGAAAAGGTAACTTTATAAAGGAAGAAAGTATTTGCAAATCCTATATTTGACAAGGGGTTAACATCCAAAGTATGTAAAGAAATCCTACAACTCAACAACAACAAAAACCCAAACAACCTGATTTAAGAAGCCGGGAAGACTTGAATAGACACGTATTCAAAGATGATACGCAAATGGCCAAGAAGCATATAAGATACTCAACATCACTAATCATGAGGGAAACAAAAGTCAAAACCACAATAAAATACCACCAGACATCCATTAAGAATAAAGGAAACTACCTCAATAACATAAAAGCCATGTGTAAAAAAAAAAAAACCTACAGCAAACATCATAATGGTGAACTGAAAGCTTTTCCTCTGAGATCAAGTAAATGATGACTATTTTCACCACTTCTATTCAACAAGTACTAGAAGTTATAACCACAGCAATTAGGCAAGAAAAGAAATAAAAGGCATCCAATTTAGAAAGAAAGGAATAAAATTATATTTGTTTGCAGATGATATGACCTTATATAGAAAAAAAGCCTAAGGAGTCCACAAAAAAAAGTATTACATCTAACAAATGAAATCAGCAAAGCGGCAGTACATAAAGTCAACACACAAACATCAGGTGCATTTCTATATAATAATAATGATCAATCCAAAAAGAAAATTAGTGAAATTATTCCATCATAATAAGATACTTAGGAGTTAACAAAAAAAAATGAAAGAAATTTAAGACTTGTATAATAAAAACTACAAAGCATACTGAGAAAAATTTTAGAAGACAAGAATAAATGGAAACATACATACCCCATGTTCAGGGACTAAAGACTTAATATTGTCAATAGCACCCAAAGAAACATACAGATTCAATGCAAAAATCACAATGACATTTTTTGTAGAAATATAAAAACCCATCTTCAAATTCATGTGGCTCCAGGGGCCCCAAGGAGCCAAAACAATCTTAAACAACAACAAAGTTGGAGGCGTTAACACTTGCTGATTTCAAAACATATTAAAAAGCAACAGTCATCAAGACAGTGGTGGTACTGGTGGTACAAGACATTTAAATCAGAACATAAACCAATGGAACAAACCCCAGAAATAAACTTGTGTATTTATGACCAAATGGTTTTTGACAAGAGTGAGAGGACTAAACAATGGAGGAAAGGACGGTTTTTTTTAAAAGTGGTATTGGGAAAACCAAATATTCACTTGCAAAAGAACAAAGTTGGACCTTTACCTAACACCATAGATGTAAATTAATTCAAAAATGGGTAAAAACCAAAACATAAGACTTAAAACTATAAAACTCCTAGAAGAAAACATACAGCAAAAACTTCACAACACTGGCAATGATTTCTTGGATATGACACAAAAGGTACAGGCAACAAAAGAAATAAGCAGACAAATTAGATTTGGTAAAAATGTAAACATTTTGTGTTTCCAAAGACATACAGATTAAAAAAGCAATCCATGAAATGGGAGAAAATAATCTGCAAATCATCTATCTGGTAAGGGATTAATATTCAGAATATATAGAAAAGTCCTAAAATCAACAGAAAAAGAAACCCCAAATAAAAAATGGGCAAAACATTCGAATAGACATTTCACCAAAGAAGATACACAAATGTCTAAAAAGAAAGTGAAATGATATTTAACATCACTAAAAGCAAAACCACAATGAGATGACTGCCTCATATCCATTAGCATGGCTACTATTTAAAAAAACAATAGAAAATGCAGAGAAATAGGAACACTTATGCACTGTTGATGGGAATGTAAAATGTTTTCACCATTACAGGAAAGAGCATGGTGGTTCCTCAAAAATCTTAAAATAGATAGTGATTAAGAAAATGCCATGAAGGCTATCTCTAACAGTACGATCAAAATATTTCTGAGTGTATATGAAGTAAGCACACTGTGCCCCATGATTGCACCAATGTACACAGTTATGATTTAATAAAATTATTTTTAAAAAGGCTAAAAAAATCTAAAAATAGAATAATCACATATTCCAGCAATTCCGCCACTGCATATATGCCCAAAAGATTTGAAAGCAGAGTCACAAAGAGGTATTTGTATACCCAAGTTCACTGCCGCTTTACTTGCAACAGCTAAAGTGGAAGAAACCTGGGTGTCCATTAATGGATAAATGGATAAACAAAATGTAGTACAGGCAAACATTGGAGTATTATGCAATCTTGAAATGGAAGGAAAATCTACAAAATGCTACAACATGAATGAACCTGGAAGACATTACACTAAGTGAAATAAGCCAGTCACAGAATGACAAATACTGCATGATTCTGCTTATGAGATACTTACAAAAGTAAAATTCAAAGACAGATAGGAAAATAGTAGTTTCCAGGGCCTGGGGTAAGGAGGACATGGGGAATTACTATTTAATGAGTAAAAAGTTTCAGTCTTACAAGATGAGAAGAGTTAGGGATGGATAGTGGTGATGGCTGCACATTACCAATGTATTTAGTAACACGAAACTGTATGCTTTAAGATGATAAAGACAGTAAACATTATGTTATGTATATTTTACCACAATAAAAAAACTGGAAAAAAATTACCAATGGGGATGAGGTGGGGACCAATAACATGTCTGGGTTTGCTCCACAATAACCTGAGGGGGAGGAAGAAATAGGTGAGAGAGTAAATGAAATAAGAGTATATACACGATTATATATTTTTCTTTGTATGATTTCTTCTGTTACTTCACTGAATTATTCTAGTAATTGCTAGAATTATTTTACTACTCTGATGAGAACACTATAACAGTCTTCAAGAGGTCTTCAAGACTCCAGAACTAGGATGGATACCTGGTTCAAATCCTAGTTTTTCCACCATTATCCTCATCATATCTCAGTTTTGTTATCAGTAAAATGAGGAATGAGTTAATACTTATAAAATACTTACAACAACGCCTGGCATAAGGTAAGCACTATATAAATGTTAAGTAAAATAGGTGTGGGTTTTTTTTTTTTTTAATCAACTGGACAAAAAATGTCTGTCAGACACAGAAAGAGTATACAATGAACTTTAAAAAATAATAAATTACCATGGTTTCAGTTATTAATCAGTCAAAAACTACAATAACCTGTCAACTACACAAGACACTGTTATCTTGTCATTTTAAGTCAATCAATAGGAGGTTCAGGTTACAATTACCATAGATATTGACGGAAAGTGATTCCTAGTGATGAGGTGCAGGAAGTGCTGCTACATAATATGGCACCCTGGGATCTGAGAAAACACCAGAAGTGGAAAGGTCTCTCTGACCTCCTCTTATTCTCCTTATAGCAGGCCATAAAACTTAGACCTCTCTCTTTTCTCCTCTACAGAGAATAGGTTGATATGATAGATTTCTTGCCCCATATTGAGAAAAGAAATGTCAGAGATGCCAAGAAGAATATTTACAAACAGGCTTTTGCTTAGTTCTGTCCAGTGTATTACCATTGATTATACCACTTTGTTCTCTGATGAGACTTATGTGTGACAGTCTGTATTAACAGTCTTCCCCAGATCTTTAATTCTAAAAGCTCCTGTGCCATGCAAAACTTTTATCAGATAAATTTATACTCCTCTTGTTAATCTGTCCTTTGTTTTGTTTTTTTTTTTTTTTAGAGACAGAGTCTCATTTTGTTGCTCTCAGTAGAGTGCCGTAATGTCACAGCTCAGCAACTTCCAGCTCTTGGGCTTAGGTGATTCTCTTACCTCAGCCTCCCGAGTAGCTAGGACTACAGGTGCCTGCCACAACACAGGGCTATTTTGTTGTTGTTGTTGTTGTTGCAGTTTGGCCATGGCCAGGTTAGAACCCACTATCCTTGGAATATGGGGCCAGCGCCCTACTTACTGAGTCATAAGCACTGCCCTGTTTTGTTTTGTTTTTGGAGACAGAGTCTCATTTTGTCACCCTTGGTAGAGTGCCATGGCATCATAGTTCATAGCAACCTCAAACTCTTGGGCTCAAGCAATCCTCTTGCCTCAGTTTTTCATTTTTAGTAGAGATGAGGGTGTCACTCTTGCTCAGGCTGGTCTTGAACTTGTGAGCTCAAATGATCCACCCACCTCAGCCTCCCAGAGTGCTAGGATTACAGGCTTGAGCCACTGTGCATGGTTTTAATCCGCCTTTTATTAGAGGGATCTCTGCCAAGAGATGGATAAGCAAAAAAATATTTTCTCCTATACAATAAGGACTATGTTGCCTCAATACAGAAGCAGAATGTGAGCTGAGCTTCCTTGGATAAGTTAGATTTCAAGAGTAGATATGAAATGGGAATGAGACTGGTGAGGAACATATAAGTAAAGGTTTAAGTGTGGATATTTTCAAAGAACAATGATAATCAATTAGGCTGCCACAAAGTGTTTACTAAAAAATAATAGACGCTAGGCGGCGCCTGTGGCTCAAGGAGTAGGGTGCTGGCCTCGTATACCAGGAGTGGCGGGTTCAAGCTCGGTCCCAGCCAAAACTGCAAAAAAAAAAAAAAAAAAAAAAAAAAAAAAAGAAAAATAGGAGCTAATTGGAATACAAATTTGGAAAATCTTGGATTTAAGACCTAAAAATTAAAATTATCCTTAAGAGTTGGTAATGTTTTTAGAGTAAGTAATACACTTGGGGTAACTTCCTAAAAAGTTGAATCAAAACATCTTCCACAAATAAAATGAAGAGAACAAGACAAAATTATCCACCAATAATGTAATAGCTATATAAACAAAATTAACGGTAATGGGATCAGAAAAAAGGTAAATACACACTACATTTCCAAAAAAGAAAAAGTAAGTAAAAAGATCTAGTAATTGACCAAATCTTTAGACAGAAAGGAAGCAATGTAAATATTCAGAGGGATTTTGGCCTCAATGAAAAGAAAATGAAGAACAGATTTCAACACAAAGGTGATTTAGTTTAAAACATGGTCATGTCAGAATATCCAACTGAAAATGTCCAAACTGTTCTTATTAGAAGACATGTTTTCATAGATGTTTGTAAAAATGTTTCAATTAGGAAGAGAAATGTGTAGCCATCCTCACAGACATTTTTCTTCTGACTCCTAAAGATCACCACTTTCCCACCACCAAGTTCAAGACCAAATCTCCTGTTCCCCATCCTCCCTTCCTACTTTGTGTTTCCCTTGTAGAAAAAAAAAAAAGAAGAGAAATGTGTCTGATTGTTGGCAGGAAAGTATATAGAAGGAAGGTAGCATAAGTAGAAACTGTTAGAGGGTAATTTAAGGGGGAAAATACTTCACAAATAAAAGTATAATAAAAATAAAAATACAATGAATGCAACAAGACCCTCTTTAAAATCAAACCTTACAAAGGCAGTCTGCCACTGCTGTTACATGACTAAAAATAAAATTGGGTTCGTTATCAAAGCAGTCTGTGAATAGTGATTGATTATTCGATAAATATTTATTGAGGAACAGAATTGTTCTAGATAATGAGTATACCTTAGTTAACAAGATACACCACATCCTGTTCTCATACATACCTTTTATCCTACTGATTTGTTAAGTTATGATTAACCTAAATATTTCAAGATCACTTTAATCTAAACTTTGTTATTCAGGGTAGAAAATGTTTTTATTATTAAATATAATCAGAATTCATAACGGCTACCATGTATGTAGTATTAGACACTATTAATACAAATCCAAGATTTAGCACATTTATTAATAACACACCCTTTGCTATTCAAGTATTTTTTGCAAGACTCTTTCCATCAGTAGTATACTTTTTGTAGAGACAGAGTCTCACCATGTAGCTTAAGCTGGTCTCTACTTCTTGGCCTCAAGCAGTCCTCCCTCCTCGGCCTTCCAAAGGTGCTAGGATTATAGACATGAGCCACCCTACTCAGCCAGAATCTCAACTAACATATAAACTTTTTTGATCAATTGAATATTTACTGTACAAACATGCTTTACAGTATCTTGCAAAAAAGATGAAAGAACAAAACAATGAACGTGATATACAAAGATATAATGCTGACTCTCAGATCTCTGAGTTACGAGTCTCTCATATCTCTGAGTTACGAGTCTCTCATATCTAACTCATATATCTACTCAGATGTCCTGAGTTATTTCACACCCAATATATCTAAAACCTAGTTCTTATTATCTCCAAATGTTTCTTCACAGTTCCTATTTGTGAACACAGCATTACTGCCCAGACTAGAAATAAGACTCATCCTTAATTTCTTCTTTACTCTCCCCACTCCATCTCCATTATAATGCATCACCAAAACAGATTTTGTTGTCTAATTCTATCTCAAATTCAACTATATCTATCCCTGCACCTACCATTCTAAAGTCATGCCAGCATTTTCCCCACACTAACTGGCCATCCCGAATCCAATCTAGCTTCCCCTATGATCAGTTATTCACGTCTTAATTAGGTTCATTTGTCAAAACACCAATGTAATCACACTTAAACTCTTTCAATGGTTTCTCACTAATTCATTAATCTAAACGCTTTAAACTGGTTTATAAGAACCTCAATAAAATGGCCCTAACCTTATTCTCTAGTGTCATCTCTTAACACTAGCCATTCTACTCATAGCTACACCAAATTGAGCTCTATACTGAAACATTTCTTTCAGCTCCATCAATCTTCCCTTTCTTTTACCTCTCATCCTTTGCACATACTGTTTCTTGATAAATTATCAACAGTTTCTCTAAGTTTTAAGTTAAGTGTCACTTCTTCTGGGAGACCTTGCCATATTTCCATTTAATTATTAAATAAATAGTTATTAAATGTCTACTGTGATTAAAGTATTGTCATTAATAAAGTATTAAACATATTAATAAGTAAAACAAACATGTCCAATCACACTTGACTGTAATTACATAGTCATCAGACTAGTACCAAATATGAACTAAAACCAATTTAACTACAATAACCAATTTATAAAACATTAAATGAATCAGTAAAACATTAGCCAAGTATTTACTGAGCACCAATCAGCAGGCTCACAGTCTAGTTAGAAAACCCTAAAAGTTTTCTTTTTATTTTTTACTTTTTATTTTTGAGACAGAGCCTCAAGCTGTCACCCTAGATAGAGTGCGGTGGCATTACAGCTCACAGCAACCTCCAATTCCTGGGCTCAAGTTAGTCTCTTGCCTCTGCCTCCCAAGTAGCCGGGACTACAGGTGTCCGCCACAACACCCACGGCCATTTTTTGGTTGCCGTCATTGTTGTTTGGCAGGCCCAGGCTGGATTCGAACCCACCAGCTCAGGTGTACGTGGCTGGTGCCTTAGCCGGTTGAGCCACAGGCGACGAGCCGAAAACCCTAAAAGTTTTAATATCTGCTTTAATGGTCATATTAAGAAGACAAAGATTCTAATTCTATCTTTGGAATTATCTTCCTAACCTCAAACTAGTCATTTACTATTTCTGAATCTGATACTCTTAAGTATAATATTCTAATAACTAAATTAACTAGTATAGAGACTTTCACAATACAATTTATTTCTTAGTGGGTTCAAAATCGAACTCATTTAAACATCTGAAAAAACAGAATAAGGTAACAATTCAAACAACAAAGTCCTAACCTGTAGTAAAGGAGAAACTTTAGTACATTAAGAAAATGCCAGTAACTTTAGTAACATGGACACCCAGGTAAAAAAAACTGTTTTGCAAAACAATTTATGGAAAGTAAAGTAAGAGCTTTGATTCACACTCGGTTCACACTCCAGCTCTGCCCAAATTTTCCCCCAAGGTCAAAGGTATGTTCTTTCCTTCAACTCAAATGTCACCACCTCCCTCTATGAAGCCTTTTGGCATTTCTTCCTTAAAAATTCCCTAATCAGGGCTCAGCGCCTGTGGCTCAACGGGCTAAGGCGCCAGCCACATACACCTGAGCTGGCAGGTTCGAATCCAGCCTGGGCCCGCCAAACAACAATGACGGCTGCAACCAAAAAATAGTCGGGCGTTGTGGCAGGCGCCTGTAATCCCAGCTACTTGGGAGGCAGAGGCAGGAGACTTGCTTGAGTCCAGGAATTGGAGGTTGCTGTGAGCTGTGATGCCACAGCACTCTATCCAGGGTGACAGCTTGAGGCTCTGTCTAAAAAAAAAAAAAAATTCCCTGATCAGTCCTACTATACTAAACTATTCACACCTGCCAGCATTCTATTCATTGACTTGTAGTATAATTAATTGTATGGCACTAAGATTTCTAATGATCAATGCATCCGTAATATATAGCATCAAGTCTAGAACACCAGATTTCAATAAAGGCTTACAAATGCCTTGTTTTATTTATTTAGTGCCTCTATTTACAGTTTAGACCTACCATAAATAGCTAACCTATAACCATGGCAAAATATTTTCATCTGAGGGGGCAGTTTTATCATTTCTTGTTCACATATTGGAATAATATTTGCCACTTAGCCTTTAATTGTTAGGTTAAAAAACACCTCAGATTTATACAGATACTTTTATACTAAACAGAGGCCTGTATAAAACTTTCTTTGGAAAAATACAGTTCAGCTTCCAAAGTGCTCAATGTAGCCTATTACTTTACCCCTTTAAACAAACAAAACAGCATAATAAAGGCAAGAATGAATTTTGAGTGATGTAGTCTAAAAGACAGTTAGTTGGCCCTCTATATTCACAAGAGATTGGTTCTAGGACTCTTACAGAGACCAAAATCTGCAAATCCTTAAGTCTGTTTACACAATAAGGTATAATACCATAAATGTATCTAGTATTAAAAAAGGACTCACGCTAGAAAATACTGCTCAACGTAAATAAATAAACCCCAAACAAGCCAGTATCCTTGTTTCCTTAATCCTTAAAAACAACTCAGAGAAAATCATCCTAATAACTTTAAGCATTTTCTCAGCTCTCTTTTTTCTGGTCTTAAATTTAGATAAAGACAGTAAAAAAATAACCACAAAGAAGTATTATAACACTTGAGTAACAAAAGATAACAGATTTCAAGCATTTTGCTATTAATCTAGACTTACTTAATATTTTGTAATGGCTTTTATTTTGTCACTTATAGTCTACTCTAATATTAGTTTGTAGCAGACTATAAAGAAATTCACCATAAGGAAATATTTATCCTAAATAAATGAGGAAAAAGATATTTAATAACTGTGAACGTAATACATAAAACACAAAGGAATGTTAATTGATGGACTTAATAGTAAAGGAAAAAACTCTGCAAATTATATATTCTTCAAGAGGATTTAAATTACAATGAAGGTGACATTTCAAATCTTTGAGAAATCTCACAATTGAAGAAATGCACACTAAAATAATTAACACTTTTTGCCAATTAGACTAGTGAGGATTAAAACATTGGTTAGTATTTAGAAGGATGTTGGAAAACAGATACTTTCATAAACTGTCTTTAAGAATACCAAGTGGTGGCTCGGCACCTGTGGCTCAACGGGCTAAGGTGCCAGCCACGTACACCTGAGCTGGCGGGTTGGAATCCAGGCCGGGCCTACAAGGGTGACAGCTGCAACCAAAAAAAAAAAAAAACTGGCTGGGCGTTGTGGCAGGCGCCTGTAGTCCCAGCTACTTGGGAGGCGGAAGCAGGAGACTCGCTTGAGCACAGGAATTGGAAGTTGCCGTGAGCTGTGATGCCATGGCCCTCTATCCAGGGTGACAGCTTGAGTCTCTGTCTCAAAAAAAAAAAAAGAATACCAAGTGGTGGCTCAGCACCTGTGGCTCAAGGGGCTAAGTTGCCAGCCACATACACCTGAGCTGGCAGGTTCGAATCCAGGCCAGGCCCACCAAACAACAATGTTAGCTGCAACCAAGAAATGGGCAGGCATTGTGGCAGGCACCTGTGGTCCCGGCTACTTGGGAGGCGGAGTCAGGAGACTCGCTTGAGCCCAGGAATTGGAGGTTGCTGTGAGCTGTGATGCCCCAGCACTCTATCCAAAGTGACAGCTTGAGGCTCTGACTCAAAAAAAAAAAAAAAAAAAGAATACCAAGTGGTACAACCTAACTACAATTTTACAATACATATCAGAAGTTAAAGTCCATGTATCCCTCAACCCAGCTACAAATTATCCTGACACTCTCCCTCACAAACTCCCAATGATATAAACAATATTACACAGTGCTTATGTAGAAGCAACATCCTCCTGAGACTTACAAAAATATTAATGAACAGTTAAATGTGGTATAATTTGGGAAAATGTCCAAGATATCCTGGTAAATGGGGAGAGAAAGATGCAGATTACATACTAGCTATTTTTTGGTAACTTGTAAGAAGCACAGTGCTGAGTGGCTTTTACTTTTTACTTTAAACTTTCTGTACTATTTGCTCATACATATATAAACACATGTGACTTTAATAAAACAATTAAATTTTGCAAATACGAAATGTTACTGGGCTATATAGTTAGAAAAGGTCAAATGTACATTGTGCTATCTCGTCTACAAAGAAGAATTTTATTAAGAAGTTTTCTTCTTCATGGTACAACAAAGGGCAGCACATCTACAGTGCTACTAAAGAAACTAAAGCATAGAGAGGTTTATTTTGAAATTAAGGAAATTAATCCAACATAAGATAAAGAACCACACAGAATTTCCGATTTTTGGATTTAGGAATTCTGTAACATGAAAAACCCTAAGAGGCAGCTGCTACTGTGAAATACTAAAGCACAAAATGAAGAGAAAGAATGTGAAACTGATTCTCTGAAAAGAAAAACTAGTCTAAAATCTTTAGAAACATGTAAGTCAGGCAATATCAAGGTTAAATTTCTGTGGCCCCTCATATCTTATCAACAGGAAAACTAAATACACTTCACATTCAGGATGAAAAAAATAATAATAATAACCAAGGTTCTACATTCAGTAAGAATCCATGTCTAAGAAAATCCTTATAGGGAGACAGAAGGAACAGTAAGAGATAGGGTCAATGTCGAAGTCCCACTCTGTGTTCAACCACTAAGGCAGAAGCTACAGAGAGGGAAAGCAACAAATTGATCCCAGTGGGGAAGAACCTCTCCTTGCTTTGGACCTGCTAGAGGGCAATCAAGCTTCAGACATAAAAATCCCCAGGTAATTACTACAGTCAACCCAACTAGCCAAATTTCAAACACAGAAGAAAAAAATGAGTCAAAATGCATTAAAAATTTTTAAATGTTTTATTTTTCTAGAAAGTATATTGTTTATAGACATTACATATCTACAATAACAAAACAAAAAAACTTTTAAATACCTTTCAGCAAACAGCAACTTTACTAAGCCACAGAAATCAAAAATGTTACCATAGTTCCAGACTATGATTTTTCAGTTTCTTCATCCTAACAGTTTTTTACCTTCAGAGAAATGAGGAAAAGTTTTCTTCAATTCTTATACATGTGACTGGTCTTCCTATTTGTATTACTCCAACACATTTCTTAAAAATCTTTAAAGAAGCAACCAGTACAAACTCATTCTCTGGGTAGCAAACACTTCAATTTCTACAACATGGATTAAGGCCATCAATTGGAAATATTAATCAAAATCAACAAGGACACTTATTCATACTGAAGGTCTGAACTAAGAATATTACTATTTTCTTTCAACTGGACTTAAGGAAGACTTGGAAGATATTTTATTTCTCTTTCCAAACTGCCTATATACTGCTGCCTCTGGAATGCCCTCATTGGCTCCTTCCAATAGCCCAGGAGAAGTTAAGTGCCAATGCCGCCATTCCATTCCAGCCAACTAAATCCCTGTTTGTCTGAGACAGAACTCTCATTGATCTATATTTAACATTCACGGCATGCATAGAGTATACTGAGCACTGTGCTATGGTGTTCACCTTCAAAGAGCTCATCACAGCCAGAACTGTCTCAGAGAAAGCAGTGATACTTAAGATAGACTATTTTAGGCTTGGCGCCCATAGCTCAGTGGTTACGGCGCCAGCCACACACACCAAGACTGATGGGCTCTAATCTGGCCTGGGCTAGCTAAACAACAATGACAACTGTAACCAAAAAATAGCCAGGCATTGTGGGAGGCGCCTATAGTCCCAGCTACCAAGGGGGCTGAGGCAAGAGAATTGCTGAAGCCTAAGAGTTTGACATTGCTGTGAGCTGTGATGCCACGGCACTCTACCCAGGGAAACACAGAGTGAGACTCTGTCTCAAAAAATAAAAAAAGACTATTTCAGGAAAGCTGACAATCAGAAGAAAGGGCAAATGGAGAGGCATGGGATGGGGGAGAGTAACAATATATACTTAGGCCTAGAATTAGGAACATAAAACATTATACTTAGTTTATTCACAGAACTCTAGCCATTTTCGTATAGGTGCAGTGAGATTAATTGTATGTCATGCTATATGTCTTTACTATATTTTATCCTGCAAGTGTTGAGGAACAATGAAAGGGACAAGAAGGAAAGCAGTGTAGAGAAGTTGACAAGTGAGGCCAGAGGCCTGAAGAGTCCAATAAACAAAATGATAAAGACAACATATAAACACTCTGTGGTATGTTCATACAGTGGAATGTTACTCAGCAATAAAAATTAATGTACTCCTAATACTCTCACAACAACACAGACAAAACTCAAAAATGCTGTGTTTTATTTAAAAAGCCAGATATGAAAGAGTATATATAATTCTGTGTATACAAAGTATAATAACAGGCAAAACTAACTATGCTGAAAGAATTCAGAAAGATATCTCGGGGGGGGTGGGGGGAGGGAAAGCTACTGGATTGGAAAGGGGGAAAGCACAAGAAACTTTCTGGAATAATAAATTGTTCCACATCTTGACCTGGACAGTGGTTACATCTGTGAATATAAATGTAAAAAGCCATTCAGCTCTATATTTCAAATTTTATACATTTCTATATGAAAATTATATCATAATAAAAAAAAGTATACATACTAGTATTATTAAGTCAGAATAAGTTAATCCAGTGTCATTCCATATGCAACACTGAATTCACAGAAAATCAGGACAAAGGCTCTAATAGACCCTGTATATTCACCTAGTAAACAAAATAAAGTACAAAAGTTTGGCTGCTTCTCCACTACAAGAAGACATACAGGAAATTATTCTTTACAATATATGCTATAAGAATAAACGACTATCCGGAAAGAAAAAGAAATAGCCCACTCTTAACCAAAACACTAAGATTTTTCCACATAGCAGAACCTAAGCCATTGGAGGTGCTGTAATGATCACTAAGGCACTAATAGAAGTTAGAGCACACTAAGATTCTTTCAACTCCCCCTACTACTATTACTATGTAATAGCAATAAAAGGGAAATTTTGCTTCAAAGGATGCCTGCACTATTAATTGAGGTTCCACTATTAGAGTGTATATTAGTCAACAACAGCACTTTTCATCTAATGTTGCTTTTTTGTTTAAAAAAAAAGTTGAGGTCGGTGAGATCGGCAAATTTTAGACGGCTTGAAAACATGTTAGAGAAAAAACAAGTTGACTGTAATTTTATCAAGGCATACTTTTTACTGTTTATATCCTGAAGCTATATTCACTTTCCAATAGATAGTAAATGTGTTTTGTTTTTTTTTTAACATTTCACCAGCTTATATTATTGAAAAGCACTCTTTCACACACCAGGCCAAAAGTACAGGATCACAATTTAATTTTTCAGAAGTCAAAAGAAAGCTAATCAGAATGCTACATTAGAAAAAGTCATTACATTGAGACACAAGAAAAACATTAAAATAGTAATTTATAATTCTAAACACTATATTAACAGAAAGAAATTTCAATTTGGTGAATTTAACCAATTTGTGAAAGTGCTTCATTAATAGTAAGAACAAAGCAATGACTACACATGTTCTGTATCAACTCAGGTGAGAACAACAAAGCGATCAAACAAATTTCTTACTGAACTTAGTTAAAATACTCACTAGAAACTTGGATGCTTTGTTACCTTAACATAAAAAAACGAAAAACTAAGAATTTAGTTCCCTCTAAATCAACTGGACCAATTACAAAATCAATTCTTATTTAAAAATTCTTTGATCCTGGAATCAAAGGCACATTTTTTAAGACATGATTTTTTTGGTATTATTCCTACCTTGATGTGTATGTAACATTTAACAAAATAGTCTTCTACTTACCTAGATTTTGCCTTATTAACATCTTGCTTCAAGAACAATCTCATCCGAAATTAAATCAAACCTGAAAAAACAGGTAAAGACCATTATTTAGGTTTTTTTTTCCAGCTCTAAATAACTATATCTATAATACACTATACTTTTAAATTAAAAACTGCATGCAAATCAAATTATTCTTGATACAACTGAAAAAGTGTTTAACTAAAATATGATCATTCTAACCTTCTGAAAACTATTGCTCAGTACATTTTTTTTGAGGAATAAACAATTCAAATGAGGAACCTAAACTCTCTAATTTTTTTTAATATTTCTACAATAACTTGTTTTTATTAATTTTAATATTATGGTAATAATTAAATTTATTAATAACACATTTCTTTCTAATTCACTATTTACCTAAAATTGTGACACACAAAAAAATACCAAAAAGCAAAAGACAGAAAAGATACAGTATGGGAATGCATAAAAGTACATACTAAGAGCAATCATAGCGATAGTTAATGCTGATTAAATACCATCCCAATGCCACGTACCAATTATTCAAGAAAACAGCACGTATTGATACATTCCTACTACTTCTATTTGGTATAGTGACTTCTACCTTAACAATCCACTGAACAGGCTTGGCGCCTGTGGCTCAACGGGCTAAGGTGCCAGCCACGTACACCTGAGCTGGCAGGTTCGAATCCAGCCCGGGCCCGCCAAACAACAATGACGGCTGCAACCAAAAAAAAGGCCGGGTGCTGTGGCGGGCGCCTGTAGTCCCAGCTACTTGGGAGGCAGAGGCAAGAGACACGCTTGAGCCCAGGAATTGGAGGTTGCTGTGAGCTGTGATGCCACAGCACTCTGTCCAGGGTGACAGCTTGAGGTTCTGTCTCAAAAAAAAAAAAAAAAATCCACTGAACATCTACTTACCAAAAATATGTACCACTATTAATTTTACCAAATTTTACAAGTTCTAAAAACTCAGTATGTTGTACCCTAAACTCTACACATCTCCTCAAACTTGAAACCAGTGTGGTGGTGTTTTAAATTCTCTATTCTTAAAAAATGGCACCACCACGCTTACTTCCATTCTCAGCCCAGATTTACGTACCTGTTCTATGTCCAACTATCTTTTTTTTTAATTGTTTTAATTGAGGATACAAAGAATTAGGTTACACTGTTTGCATGTTAGGTAAAGTCCTTCTCCGACTCATTATCATCTCAAATTTGTTCTTCCCAGAACTATATAATGGCTATCTTAAACATGTCACATTTATCCTTCAAGTTCTGTAATAGTGGCTTGTCAATGATGTCAGCTTTATCTATTCCCAATCACTACTCTCCCATTCATTCCATGTTTCTACCATACCAAAACTCTTCAATTCCCAGACTGGCCTCCATTCTCTCAACTTTTTCTCACATCTTTTTACATGGTGAGCTGTAACTACCTACTTGCAACTACCTTCTATCTCTCTTTAACTTTGCTATCACCTTTTAACTAGCCCTTCATTATTTAGCTTAGTCACTCTGGCAGGTTCTTCATTTTTAATTCCTTCAGCTGTATAAAATGATGTTTTTAAATTTGCTATAGAACTCCTAAAAAGCTCCTTATTTGCCCTTTCCATTTACTTGTGTGTACTGTGAACTATAGTGTGTACACACTGAGGGTAAGAATTCATTTATTTCATTTCACCACTCTCACTGGCTGGCACATAATAAAAGCATAGCAGTGCCTATAGTCCCAGCTACTCGGGAGGCTGAGGCGAGAGAATCACCTAAGCCCAGGAGTTGGAGGTTGCCATGAGCTGTGTGACGCCACAGCACTCTATGGAGAGTAGTAAAGTGAGACTCTGTCTCTACAAAAAAATAGAAAATAAAAAAGCATAGCAATGTGGCCTAAATAAAAGATCCAAATTTTGTGTCATATCCCAAAATGTACTTGGGATATAGAAGATAATCAAGTAAACTCATGCTAATGAGTTCAGTGCACATTATCAGGACTAGGAGGGTGGTTGGGCGGCAGCCTGTGGCTCATTGAGTAGGGCGCCGGCCCCATATACCGAAGGTTGCAGGTTCAAACCTGGCCTCGGCCAAACTGCAAAACAGAAAAATAGCCGGGCATTGTGGTGGGCGCCTGTAGTCCCAGCTACTAGGGAGGCTGAGGCAAGAGAATCGCCTAAGTCCAAGAGTTGGAGGTTGCTGTGAGCTGTGTGATGCCACAGCACTCTACTGAGGGCAATAAAGTAAGACTCTCTACAAAAAAAAAAAGAATAGGAGGGTGGGGCGGTGCCTGTGGCTCAGCAAGTAGAGTGCTGGCCCCATATACCGAAGGTGGCGTGTTCAAACTCGGCCTTGGCTAAACTGCAAAACAAATTTAATAGCCGGGCTTTGTGGCAGGCGCCTGTAGTCCCAGCTACTCGGGAGGCTAAGGCAGGAGAATCACCTAAGCCCAGGAGTTGGAGGTTGCTGTGAACTGTGTGATGTCACAGCACTCCACTGAGGATGATATGGTGAGACTCTGTCTCTACAAAAAAAAAAAAAAAGAAGAGGGGAAAAAAATTATATCACTTCTAGATACAGTAAAATTACTTTGTGAAATAACCACATCTAAGTAAAAACACAACCCAGGGCAATTTTTATTGAGAAATTGATTTCATTGATTATCAGTAACAAGATTTGGGTACTAAATGTTTCTATCCCTACAGAAAACCAAGTTTGTAGACTAGAAATCCTAGACTAATTCAGTATTAGCCTTAAGCAGAAAAGGGTTGGAGAGGAAGGTAAATATAGTTTTAGTATTAATAGTGTCAATAATCTAGAAAAATAGATCTCAAACTTTAGTGTGCACCAAAATCATCTGGAAGGCTTACTGCACACAGATTGCTAGGCCCTGCCCTCAGAGTTTCTGATTTAATACATCTACATTGGAGCCTGAGAATTTTCATTTCTAATAAATACCTAAAGTGATGCTAACCTCACATAAAACCACAGACCTAGGATTTTCTGCACATTATCTGGAAAAGACAAAATTGTTCTCTCTACTACCCAATGACATCAACCTCCACCTACCCAGAACCAAGACATTGGTACATTTCACAAACTAAACTATAAATCAAAGCAAGAAAGTCTACTTAAAATTGCTAAGTATGATAGACTGAAAAATGACCCTACAAAAGATATCTATCCCCTAATCCCTGAGGTCTATGAATATTAATTTCTGTGTCAAAAAAAAGTCTTTGAGAGATTACCCTGGATTATTTGGAAGGCCCTACCTAAATGCAATCCCATGCATCCTTGTGAGAATGAAGTAGGGGAGGTGCCTGTGGCTCAAGGAGTAGGGCACTGGCCCCATAAGCTGGAGGTGGCGGGTTCAAATTCAGCCCTGGCCAAAAACTGCAAAAAAAAGAGAGAATGAAGTAGAAGGCAACCCACAGAAAAGTGATATGAAGACAACATAGATCCAAAAATTCTGGCCTTGAAGACTGGAAGGATATGGGTCACAGCCAGCAATGTCAGCAGCCATCAGAAGCATCAAGAGGCAAGGAACAGATTGGATACTCTATTCTGCTCTAGAGTTTCTCTTCAGAAGGAATGAAGCCTTCACATCACCTTGATTTTAGCACACTAATACTGATTTTTGGACTTCTGGCCTCCAGAACTGTGAGACAATAAATTTCTATTGTTTTAATCACCTAGTTTGTGGCTATTTGTTAAAGCAACCACACATACTAATATACAGAAGATGACACATTTCAAGGAGATAAACTAGAAACACACCTACATAAAAGGTATAATGGTCTGGACTGTATCCCCCTCAAAATTAATATATTGAAGCCATAACCCCAAAATGACCATATTTGGAGTCAGAGCCTTTCAGGAGATAATTAAGTTAAATAAGGCCATAAGAATGGGGCCTCATCCACTAACCTGTCCAAGAAGTGATACCACGCATGCACACACAGAGGACAGGCTAGCTGCAAGGAGAGGCCTCAGGAGAAAGAGAATCTGCCACCACCCTGATCTGGAACGTCTTGTCTTCAGAACTGTGAGAAAATAAATTTCTACTGTTTAAGCCGCCCAGCCTGTCGTGTTTTGTTATGACCACACTAGCAGGCTAATAATATTTAAAACATACATAGTTGGCACAACAATGTAAATGTATTTAATGCCATAGAACAGTATACTTAAAAAAAGTAAAAGCATATATATATATACACACACACACAAACACCATAAACTGACTTAAATTATTTAATATTTTTTGTCTTGCTCTATTTGTAATTACACCTTAAAACATGAAGAAAAAAAAACCTTCTAAATGCCTTTGTTCCCCACAAACAAAACCGGAACATTTTACATATATTTTTTATTTTTTTAATTTTATTTTAAATTGACAAATAATAATGGCACATTTTAAACTTATGGAGTCCAATGTTTTGATACATATTTACATTGTGGAATGATTAAATCTATCATCTCACTTTTTTTGTGGTGAAAACATTTAAAATCCAATCACTTACCAACTCTGAAATACACAATGTATTACTACATTTTTTAGAGTCACCTTTCTGTACAATAGATTACTAAAACTTATTCCTCCTAACTAAAATTTTGTACCATTTTATCAATATCTCTCCTCTCTCCATATTCCCTGCCCTCCTCAGCCTAAGGAAAACACCATTCTACTCTCTTCTTTTATGAGTTTAACTGTTTTAGAATCCACATTTAAGTGAGATCATGTGGTATTTGACTTAACTGTGCCTGGTTTATTTCACTCAGCGTAGGTTCATCTATGATAATGCAAATGACATAATTCTCTGGTGTTTTCAGGCTCAATCCTATCCCATTAGGTATATGCCACATTCTCTTTATCCGGATTGCTTCCAATTCGTAGCTATTATGAATAATGCTACCGTGAACGTGAAAACGCAGATACCTCTGTAGCACATTGTCTTCAATTCCTTTAGATATACACTGGGAAGTGGATTACTGGATCCTTTGAAAATTCTGTTTAGCTTTGTGAGGAACCTCCATATCCTTTTCCATAATGATTGTATTAATTGACATTCCCGCCAACAAAACACACAAAGGTTTCCTTTTCTCCATATCCTTGCTGATATTTGTTATTTTTCATCTTTTTGATAAGTGATTAAGTATTTTTTTAAAAGGATTTTATAAGGAAGTTTGATAGAAAACTTTAAAATCCATATCTAACAAATAAAACATAATTCAAATATTCTTTAGTAAGTGGTAGGGGGCACGTATCGAACAAAGGAAATTCTTAACGTAGTTAATATAGCTGGGTTTATCTCAATAAGATTTTAGCAGAATACTTGAATGTAAAAATGACAAATATGTTCTCCCAAAAACCCACAGCCACATTCTAACCATGATAAAAAACACCAAATTCCAAGAAATTTGGCCATCTGACCAATTCCAAAATTGGTATCTGATCAATATTCCTCAAAACTGTTAAGGTCATCAAAGACAACACCTTGAGGAACCTTAAGTAGACAACAAGCGCATGAAAACCTACTCTGGGAGGCCGAGGCATGTTGTTGGCCTGAGCTCAGGAATTCCAGACCAGCCTGAGCTAGAGTGAGACCTCATCTCTAAAAATAGCTGGGCGTTGGCGGTGGTAGGCACCTATAGTCCCAGCTACTCGGGAGGCTGAGGCAAGAGGATGACTTGAGCCCAACAATTTGAAGTTGCTGTGAACTATAAAATACAGCCCTCTACAAAGTAAGGCGAAAGAAAGGAAAGAAAGAAAAAAGAAAAGAGAGAAAGAAAGAACAAAAGAAAGCCAAATGGAATATACCTTGGAACAGAAAAAGTAAGAAAAAACTCAGGAAACATGAAAAAACTATGATTTTAGTTAACAATAATGTGCCAATATTGCTTCATTAATTTTAACAAACGTACCAAGCTAATGTAAAATGTTAATAACAGGAAAAAATGTTGAGGGTTGTATGTGAAAATATAAAACGTTCGGCTCGGCACCTGCGGCTCAACAGGCTAAGGCACCAGTCACGTACACCTGAGCTGGAGGGTTTGAATCCAGCCTGGGCCCGCCAAACAACAATGATGGCTGCAACCCAAAAAATGGCCGGGCGTTGTGGCGGATGCCTGTAGTCCCAGCTACTTGGGAGGCGGAAGCAGGAGACTCGCTTAAGCCCAGGAATTGGAGGTTGCTGTGAGCTGTGATGCTACAGCACTCTATCCAGGGGGACAGCTTGAGGCTCTGTCTCAAAAAAAAAAAAAAATGTAACGTTCTATACTATCCTGATCAAATTTTCTTTAAATTTGAAACCTTTAAAAAATAATGTTGATCAATTTTCAAAAAACATTCTAAATATGAACAGACATGATCGTATTTTAGAAAATTAAACACTGACAAATTCAAAAGTTCAGATACACCCCCAAAATGTGTAAAAGGTATAGTAAGTCTCGACAAATTTGCAAAGACTGAAATAACTGCAAGTATCTTCTCTAACCACAAGGGAATGAAACTAAACACCAACAGCTGACTGAAAACAGAAAAATCTACACATCTGGAGATTAAAACAACTCATGCTAAACTAACCAAGGGTTGAAAAAAGAAATCATGAGAGGGAATTTAAAAAAATATCTAGAGACAAGGAAAAACAAAACACAATATACCATTTATGAGATGCAGCAAAAGCAGTACTAACGGGAAAGCTTGTAGCAGCCAAAACTTAGGTTAAAAAAGATCTCACATCAATCAACAACTTAATTTTAGGCCAGATGCCATAGCTCTCAGCTGGAATCCAGCACTCTGGGAGGCCGAGGCCAGTGCACCGCCTGAGCTCACTGAGTTCAAGACCAGCCTAGCTAGCTCGAGATCCCAAACAAACAAACAAACAAACAAAATAGCCCGGCAGTGTGGTGGAAGCCTATACTCCAGCTACTCAGGAGGCTGAGGCAAGAAAATCACTTGAGCCCAAGAGTGTGAAGTTCCTGTGAGATACAAAGCCACGGCAACTCTACCTGGGCAACAAAGTGAGACTCTGTCTCAAAAAAAAAATTTTTTTTGCACATTAAGGAACCAGAAAAATAAGAACAAACCAAACAGCAGAAGGAAGGAAATGATAAAATTAGGACAGAGATAAATGAAACAGAGAATGGAAAGCAGAGGGGGTAAAAAATAAAACCAATGAAACCTAGAACTTTATTTTCTTTTGAACATTAACAAAATTGACAAACCCTTACCTAGACTAAGAAAAAGAGAAAAGATTGAAATAATTAAAATCAGAAATGAAAAAGGAGACATTACATATGATGCCAAAGGATTGCAAGGAAACACTATGAACAAACTATACATCAACAAACTGGATCTAGAAGAAATCTAGAAGAAATGGATATATCCCTAAGAATATAAACCTACAAAAAAACATATTATGACAAATAAAAATTCTGAATGGTCTATAAGTAGAAAGGAAATTGGCTGCACTAATAAACAACTTTCCAACTATGAAAAGACCAGGACTAGATGGTTTCACAGGAGAATTCTACCAAACATTCCAAGATACCCCCAATTTTCCTCAAACTCTTACAAAGAATTGAAGAGGAGAGAACACTTTGAATTCATTTGTAAGGTCAATATTATCCTAATCCCAACACCAGACAAAGGCACAAGAAAAAAAACTAAACACCAATTATCACCATTGAATAATAACATAAAAATCTTCAACAAAACACTAGCAAAACAAATTTAACAGCACACTGAAAAAATTACACACAATGAACAAGCAGTATTTATTCTTGCAATGCAAGGATTTTTCAGTGAAAACTAATCAATGTTATCTACTACCTTAACAGAATGAAAGGGGAGAAGAAATCACCCCCAGTTGATATAGAAAAAGAATGACAAAATTCAACATCACTTCATTATAAAAACATTCAACAAACAAAAAAAAAGAAAAATTAAAAAAAAAAATTCAACAAACTAGGAATAAAAGGAAAAACTACTTCAACATAGTAAAAGCCATATATGTATGAAAAGCCCACATCTAACATCATACTCAATGATGAAAAGAGTGAAAACTTTTCCAGTACTGGCCAGAGCATCTAGGCAAGAAAAAGAAATAAAATACATTCAAATTGGAAAGTAAGTAGTAAAATTATTCCTGTTCTCAAATGAGGTGAACTTAAATGCAGAAAACCCTGTATTTTCAAAGACTAAAACCACCAACTAGTAAATAATTTCAGCAAAGTTGCAGGATATAAAAATCACACACACAAAAAAACTCAATTGCATTTCTATTCACTAACAATGACCAATTCAAAAAGGAAATTAAAATAATTCCAGGCTCGGTGGCTCAACGGGCTAGGACGCCAGCCACGTACACCTGGGCTGGCGGATTTGAATCCAGCCCGGGGCCCACCAAACAACAATGACGGCTGCAACCAAAATATGGTCGGGCGTTGTGGCGGGCGCCTGTAGTCCCAGCTACTTGGGAGGCGAAGGCAGGAGACTCACTTGAGCTCAGGAATTGGAGGTTGCTGTGAGCTGTGATGCCACTGCACTTTATCCAGGGCGACAGCTTGAGGCTATGTCTCAAAAAAAAAAAAAGAAAAGAAAAGAATTCCATGCACAGTATCAAAAAGAAGAAAACACTTAAGAATTAACCTAGGATGCAACAGACTTGCACATTAAAAACTATGAAACATTACTAAAAGAAACCAGTATACAAATAAATGGAAAGATATCTTGTGTCCAGAGAGTGGAAGACTTACTGTTAAATGTCCGTTCTACTCAGAGCAATCTACAGATTCAGTGTAATCCCCATCAAAATCAAACTAGCATTTTCAGCATAAACAGGAATCCAATCCTTAAGTTTATATGGAATCTCAAGGGATTTCCCCCAAAAATGAGAGACTTTACCCTTTCTGATTTCAAAACACACTAAACACCAATCATAATCAAGATGGTGGTGGTACTGGCCTAAACACAGATATACTATAAAGCAATGTAACAAAATAGCCCAGAAAATATCTTTGCATCTAAGGTCAGATGGTTTTTGACAAAGATGTCAATGGAAAGAGAATGGTCTCTTCAACAAATGGCATTCAGAAAACCCAACATCCATAAGCAAAAAGAATGAAGGTGGATCCTTCCTTTAAACCATATACAAAGTTTGATTCAAAATAGATTAACAGTAAAACATAAGACCTTAGAAGAAAACAGAAAAATGCTTTAGGACTTTGGAGTTAGCTAGTCATTTTCTGAATATAACACCAAAAACATAAGGCAACAAAAAGGTCATCAAATGGGACCACATCAAACTCAAAATCTTCTGTACATCAAAAGAAACAATCAACAGAATAAAAAGACAACCCACATAATAGTGGGGAAAAAAAGGCAAATCATGTATCTGATAAGGGGTTAATAGTCAAAATATATAAGGAACTCATACCCAACAACAACACAAAATGGCCCTATTTAAAAATGGACAAAGGGCAGCGTCCATACCTCAGTGAGTGGGGCTCCGGCCACATACACAGAGGCCGGCAGGTTCGAACCCTGTCCAGGTCAGCTAAAACAGCTAAACAATGACAACTCCAACTACGACAATAAAAAAAAAAAAAAAAAACAGCCAGGCATTGTTGCAGGTGCCTATAGTCCTAGCTACTTAGGAGACTGAAGCAAGGAAATCACTTAAGGCTCAGTGGTTACAGCACCACCACATACACCAAGGCTAGCAGGTTCGAACCCAGCCATGGTTAAACAATGACAGCTACAATTAAAAAAAAAAAAAAAAAAAATAGCTGGGCATGTGGTGAGTGCCTGTAATCCCAGCTACTTGGGAGACTAAGGAAAGCGGATCGCTTGAGCCCAAGAGTGTGAGCTATGATGCAACAGCACTCTACTGAGGGTGACAAAGTAAGATTGCCTAAACTAAAAAAAAAAAAAAAAAAAGTTCTACAGTTGTATTACATAATGTGTATACATTTAATACTACTGAACTATATACTTAACAGTTAAAATGGTAAATTTAATGAGATGGGGTCCTTTTTACCACAATAAAAAATAAATAAATATTAAGGGGAAAAAACACACACCAGAAAACTTTTGGGGGTGACGAATGTATTATCTTGTTTGTCAAGATGGCTTCCTGAGCTTACACAGGTCAAAAATGGTCAAATTGTATACTTTAAATATGTGTACTTCACTGCATGAAAATGCCTCAAGAAATCTGCTTTTGATACCTCAATAATAACAAAGCAATCCAATTACAAAGTACAAAGACTTAAAGGAACACTTCACCAACTATATATAAAACACAAGTAAGCATATGAAAAGATGCTTAGTACCTGTTGTCACTAGGAAAGTGCAAAAAAAATCTTTAGAGTTAATACTAATACTACTATAAGAATGACAAAAATTAATAAGACAAACTATATCAAGTATTGGTAAACAAGCAGAGAAACTAAAACTCTCACACAATCATATGAGAAAATAAAATGGTACAATCACATTATGAAACACTTTCATCATTTCTTTTCTTCTTTTTGAGACAGATTCTCACTTTGTTGCCCTCGGTATAGTACTGTGGCGTCACAGCTCACAGCGACCGCAAACTCTTGGGCTCAAGGGATCCTCTTACCTCATCCTCCCAACTAGCTCGGACTACAGGTGCCTGCCACAATGCCTAGCTATTTTTTCGTTATAGCTGTCATTGTTGTTTAGCAGGCCCAGGCCAGGCTCGAACCCAACAGCTTCAGTGTATGTGGCTGGCACCCTACTAACTGAGCTACTAGCAGCAAGCCATCCTCAGCCTACTTTCACCATTTCTTAAAATGTCTAACATATACCCGCTACATGATCCAGTCATTCTACTCCTAGATATTCATCTAAACAAATGAAAGGATAAGTCCATACAAAGACTTGTATATAAAAGTTCGTATAATCTGCATCTATAACAGCCAATAACTGGAGAGGGGGAAAATGTCCACCAACATGTGAATGCATGTCTCCACATGGAGTAAGTAGGACAGAACTAGTAATACACACAACATGGATAAATCTCAAATAACTATGTTGAGTAAAAACTCCAAACACAAAGAGTACACCTAGCGTGGTTTCATTTATATAAAATTCTAGGACATGCAAACCATACTATAATTGACAGAAAGCAAATCAGTCATTGCCTGGGCACAAGGGAAGGAATAAACAGGAAAGATTACCAAGGGGCATAAGGAAACTTTTGAAAGTAAATACATTCTCGACTCAGCACTTGTGGCTCAACAGGCTAAGGCACCAGCCACGTACACCTGAGCTGACAGGTTCGAATCCAGCCTGGGCCCGCCAAATGACAATGACAGCTGCAACCAAAAAATGGCCGGGTGTTGTGGTGGGCGCCTGTAGTCCCAGGTACTTGGGAGGCGGAGGCAAGAGACTTGCTTGAGCCCAGGAATTGGAGGTTGCTGTGAGCTGTTGTCACAGCCCTCTATCCAGGGCGACAACTTGAGGCTCTGTCTCAAAAAAAAAAAAAAAAAAAAAAAAAAAGCAAATACATTCTTATCTTGACTATGGTGTTGATTTCATGGGTGTATATAAACACCAAATCTGTTCAAATTGTACACTTTAAACGTGATTTACTACATCAATTATACTTCAAGAAATCGTCTAATAATTCACAATATGCTAAGAATAAATAGAAAAGTCAAATCTTAAATTAAGAAAGTTAGAATAATAGTAAATGGATATCAAAAAAATGTCATTTATACCCAAAAGAGTACAAGTACAAATGTACCATCTTTCAACAACTGATAATTTATCAACTGGTAATTCAATGCATAAACTATACTTTCAAAAAAGTTAGAATAGTAAATGGATATCAAAAAAAATGTCATTTATAACCAAAAGAGAAGTACAAATATACCATCTTTCAACAATTGATAATTTATCAACAACTGGTAATTCAATGTATAAACTATGCTTTCAAAATCTCAACAGCGATGTTTTATCAAGTATAGCAAAAAGTAATATGAACTACTGGGCAGACTGATATAAATACTTTCTATCTGCCCCAACTTCTACATCCAAACACAATTCCTACTAAAAGGTAACTGGACCAGAACTAAATAAACATTGAAAATTAGCCTAATTTTACATACTGAATCAAATAGCCTGATTGCAAAAACAGCCCAGTTCCGCAGTACTCTTTGTTATCCATTCATTCAGCAAGGAAGTTTTGTAGCTCCTCCATCAAGAGGTAAAGTCCTTTCCCTGACCCTTTAACTCTGGTATTAATCTCATAAGGAACACTAGTCACCCTTTACAAGTTTTGAACGTAGGCTTCAGGAAGTCTTGCATGCTTACTTATCCTTGCACTCTCTCTCAAGACTCTTGACACTGCCACGAGAACAAGCCCACTCTGATCAGTAGAATGAGGGCAAACTTTATGTCCTATCTGTTCCTAGACCACACTGGCTCTCAACCTTCCTAATGCCGTGACCCTTTAATACATACAGTTTAGTTCCTATGGGCCGCTGTCCTAGACCAAACAATAGCCGGTTAACCACAGGCCATTCAAGATCAGCCTATAGCCAACTAACTTCCAAATGTGTTAGGGAACACAGCCAAAAGAAGCAGAGCCACCTTCCCAACCTGCTGCCAGCTATAGATCATAAATGAGCCCAGCCAAAACCAGAAACATTGTCCAGATGATTCACAGACTTCTTCCAGTAAGTTTACTGTTTTAAATCACTAATTTTCAGAGCAATTTATTACAGAGTAATAGCCAACTGGTAAGTAATTTCTAACTTAATACCGTAAGTTTGTTTTTGTTGAGACAGAGTCTGTGTCACCATTGGTAGACTGCTGGGGCGTCACAGCTCACAGCAACTTAAAACTCTTGGGCTGGGCAGCGCCTGTGGCTCAGTGGGTAGGGCACCGGCCCCATATACCGGTGGTGGGTTCAAACCTGGCCCCAGCTAAAATGCAACAACAACAAAAACAACAAAATTAGCCAGGTGTTGCCTGTAGTCCCAGCTATTCGGTAGGCTGAGGCAAGAGAATCACCTAAGCTCAGGAGTTGGAGGTTTCTGTGAGCTGTGACGCCACAGCTCTCTACTGAGGGCAATAAACTGAGACGGTCTCTTAAAAAAAAAACTCTTGGGCTAAAGCAATTCTCTTACTCAGCCTCCCAAGTAGCTGGGACTACAAGCATCCACAACGATGTCTGGCTATTTTTTGTTGTTGTCGTTGCAGTTGTCATTGTTGTTCAACTAGCCAGGCTGGGTTCAAACCCATCATCCTTGATGTATGTGGCTGGCACCGTCACCACTGTGCTACGGGCACCAAGCCATTAATACCGTAAGTTTTTATCTCCAGAAGGCATTACTTTAGATTAACAATTGATCTAGGTATCGTAACTTTTGTGGATGTTTTTGTCTATTTGTTTTGAGACAGAATCTCTCTTTGTTGCCCTGGGTAGAGTACTAAGGCATCACAGCTTACAGCAACCTCAAACTCTTGGGCTCAAGAAATCCTCTTGCCTCAGACTCCCAAGCAGCTGGATCTATAGCACCCACCACAACACCCAGCTATTGTTCTTTAATAGAGACAGGTCTCACTCTTGCTCCTGAGCTTAACAGATCATCTGCCTCAACCTCCCAGCAGGCTAGGATTACAGACATAAGCCACCATGCCCAGCCAGTATATCTTAACTTTAGAAGGAGGAAGAAAAGTTCTCTTCTATTCTTTTATTATCAGTTTACAAATAAACTATGCAAAATCATTTTTGTAATAATGTCACACATCAATTATAATTTTCTGTGGCTCAAGCGGCTAAGGCGCCAGTCACATACACCTGAGCTGGCGGGTTCAAATCCAGCCCTGGGCCCGCCAAATGAGAATGATGGCTGCAATCAAAAAATGGCCGGGCATTGTGGCAGGCGCCTGTAGTCCCGGCTACTTGGGAGGCAGAGACAGGAGACTCGCTTGAACCCAGGAATTGGAGGTTGCTGTGAGCTATAATGCCATAGCACTCTATCCAGGTTGACAGCTTGAGGCTCTGTCTCTAAAAAAAAAAAAAAGATTATTGATTTGAGGGCATCAGAAAGCAAACACAACAATAAAAAAAAGACTGGGCCTGGGAAGCACCTGTGGCTCAGTGAGTAGAGCGCTGGCCCCATATACCAAAGGTGGCAGGTTCAAACCTGACCCTAACCAAACTGCAACAAAAAAATAGCTGGATGCTGTGGTGGGCACCTGTAGTCCCAGCTACTCAGGAGGCTGAGGCAAGAGAATCGCCTAAGCTCAGGTGTTGGAATTTGCTCTCAGCTGTGATACTATGGCACTCTACCAAGGGCAACAAAGTGAGACTCTGTCTATTAAAAAAAAAAAAAAAAAGACTGGGCCAAGATTCACGAGAAGATGGAAACCTACAGAAGTGAACTAGCATCTGGAAATATTTGTCCCTTAGGGTTGCTACCTAATATAGATGAGGCAGCTGAGAAACTGATCATATTTCTGACATAAGAGGTAGGGATAACGAAAAGGGGTTATATCATATATGGCAGGAACCATACTAAATGCAACCCACTAATTGAGTTTAGACCCCAAAGGACTAAACTTTTGTGAGCATGGAGTAAATGAGTCTTTGCAGATAACACAGCCCTACCTGAAGACATCTAGGTGACCAAAAAACAAAAAGTCACAATCCCTAAAATTTAATGTATGTAATCACAGACTGCTAGAGACCCCAGGTATCTGGCTCAAACAAACAAGTTATCTCTAGAAAAAGATAACATTGCCCTAGGACTCAAAATTCAAGCTTGGGAAAGCAGCTGGAAATTTAAATAGAAAATAGCAACTAGAGAAGCCAGGGATGAAACAAAAATTCTGAGTATATAAAAAAGAAAAAAATGACTGCCAGAGAACCAAAGGGGTGAAACAAAACTTGTAAGTATCAACTTTGCTCAAATCACTGGATGACTGATACATGCACAGATGAGATTTGAGGGGGTTGAAGGAAAAGTAGACAGAAACCAGAGACAATGCTACACGTCAAATAATGGAATAATATATGCAAAGAGAGAGGAAAATGTGACCCATATGCAGGAAAAGAGGGGAGTCAATTAATAGATACTGACTCTGAAAGGAAAAGCAGAGAGACGGAAGGAGGGAGGGGAGGGAGGGGGATAGAGTCTTGGTGTATGCCACACCTTTTAGGGGCAAGACGATTGTAAGAGGGACTTTACCTAACAATGCAATCAGTGTAACCTGGTTTCTTGTACCTTCAATAAATCCCCAACAATAAAATTGAAAAAAAAAAAAAATAGATACTAACTCTGAGGAGATCTGAATGTTGGAGTTAACACACAAAGAATCCAAAGTGGCTTTTCTAAGTATGTTACAAAAATTAAAAGAAAATATATTTCAAACGATTGATAGAAACTATAATATAAAAAAGAAAACTGAAAAATACAATAACTGAAATTAAAAATGTACTAGATTGGCTCAACAGAAAATGAATGACAGTAAAAGAAAGAAAAATAAACAAACCCTCAGAGACCAGAAGGATAGTATCAGACAGTCCAACATACATGTAGCTCAAGTCCCAGGAAGACAGAACAGTGAAAAAAAGTACGAAATATTTTTGTGGAATAATGGCCAAAAATATCTTCAATTTGGCAGAAAAAATTTAACTTTACAGATTAAGGAATCTCAACAAACCCAAAGGGAATAAAGACAAAAAAAAAACCCACTACTACTACATATATGTTACAGTCAACTTGCTGAAAAATTAAGAGAAAACCTTGACAGTACCCAGAGAAAAAAAGACTGGTTACATGTGATAAATGATAGTATAATTAACAACTGACTTAGCATACAAAAAAATGGAGATGCTAGAACACTATCTTCTCTATCTAGTAATATTATACTTCAAAACTAAAGGTAACAAAAGTTAATTTCAAATAAAAACTTAAGTTTGTGGCAAGCAGTTAAAACCAACAGTTTTAAAAGAGGGAAGGGGCTCGGCGCCTGTGGCTCAACGGGCTAAGGCGCCAGCCATGTACACCTGAGCTGGCGGGTTCGAATCCAGCCCGGGCCGCCAAACAACAATGATGGCTGCAACCAAAAAATGGCCGGGCGTTGTGGCGGGCGCCTGTAGTCCCAGCTACTTGGGAGGCGGAGGCAGGAGACTCACTTGAGCCCAGGAATTGGAGGTTGCTGTGAGCTGTGATGCCACA